>QLOO01000627.1:0-27379 GCA_003313855.1 Suillus sp. MG131 | reverse complement strand
ACCTCGAACAAGCATTCCTAACACCCCAGCTCGGCATAATCTATGGAGGCCTTGATAACCTACAATTCCTTCTACTCGCACATTGTTGGACTGATTCTACTCCCTATACCCCCTCATCTTCTCTTAATTAGACATTCGTGTTTCATTGATCAAACGCAATTTCTGTTAAGTACTACCAGTTGCTCTACTTCTCTTGCTATGTATTCGTTTTGTTGTTTAGGCTTTGTTGACAATGGGGTTACGTACGTACAGGATATTGCCACCTCCGGGACTCGGATGCTATGGTTGAACTACCTTAGTTTCCTTTTATGATTAATTTTAAATCAAGAGCCCCTTGCCTTCAAGTCCACCGTGACTCAAACTCTTACAGAACTTCCTATGAACCTGAAGGCCTGAAGCTTGATACGAAAAGAACGATATTCTACTCGTAATACGAGGATGGATGCAGAGCTACGATGTAACCGACTGACATGTCGCAAGACTCTCATCGATAAAGCGGTTGTGGTAAGCCCATCACTTTCCTGTTCCGATTTTGCTCTGTCCATAATGATTCCTTCAGACAACATGTAAGTGGTCAGGTGTAATTTATGATTTATGATTCTCATCTTGCGCTAGGCTCGCATATATTCTGCGGTAAGATCTGATGATGGCCGAATGAACGAACGCAAAGGGTTCACTGACTGGGAATGACTGCTACTAGTTGATTGTGCGAACGAATTGTTCAACGCCTCGCGATTATGTCCTGGTAATTTTTTTTCATTGCATATTGCATGTATTCTGATTGACGTCCTAGCTTGTGAAACATCACTGACCGAGCCGTAAGTCATTCATTGGTACTATAGTTCGAGGCGAATTCATCAACTGTAATGTCACGAAGAGACGATGTGGTTGTAAGTCACTTGGCACCGTGTGCATTCCAGTTCAGATTTCTGATTGTTTACAGGTGTGCTCATTACATCCAACTAACGACTACAAAACGGTGAATATATGCGCGAAATTCTTCATCGAATCAAGCTTAGTATCGGTAGTCTGTTCTTTCGGGCCTCAGCCCATCCTTAATCATGGAGATTTGCAGCCGGTGAGCATTGTTTCTCAGTAGCCCTTTTAGCTCCTCGATCATCTAACATATCTGGTGGAGGGCTCTATCATTCTGGCAGTATCAGGTACACCAAGAGAAGTACGTGCCATACTACTCGTGGAATGGGAGAATTGTATCAGTATATTAGTTCATTCCAGCAAGCGGTCATCCGCAACCTCAATGACAAGCAAGCACAGTTACAGAAGCAGCTAGACAATGTCATCAGAGAAGGTGATGCTCATCTTGTGTTAGACTACCTTCACTCACAGCTATTAGCGAATGGGGAAATCAATCTCCTGAGCAACAAGGTCGCAGGTATAGTGAACCGCCTGACTCACAGAATAGCATAGGCTTTAATTGTCTCAGAGCTAGAACGCGACATGGAACTGGAACGGCGAAAGGTTCACGAACTACAGGATTCTTCCAGAGAACGCGAGAAGGAGTATCAAAAACTCAAGGTCGCTCCGACCATTACCTGGAGGGTTGATATACTCACCGTTGCGCCAGGCCCAATACGACAAAGCCAAGCGGAAGTCGTTACTTGCTCCAAGCACAGTCCCGCCTGGGCAGGGCGGCGGCGGCGGCGTGAACATGTTTGATCGGCCTCCTCAAGACGACAATAATAAAGGTAGAGCTGGTGTGGATATTGGCGTGGTGATCGGTGGAATGGACGCAAATGGGGTACCGGATTCGTACTGTCAAGTTGCTTTATCTAATCCATTCTCAGATACAAAGAACTCCATTGGTTAATCGCACCATGGCTGGCCCTTTCGGGCCTCATCAAAGCGCTGCTTGGCCACAGACTGCTCGCCCTCAGCAGCGCACTGATGTGCAACGACGACCTTTTACTGTCAGCAATAACGATCGTTCATATAGAACAAACACCATCTCGGAACGTTCCGATAGCGCCAACGAGGTTGAAAATATGCTCCTCCCACACGCCAATCGTGCAAAAGTTCCTCCGCCATCCGGTAGTTCGGGCGGATCCGGTTGGGGCGGTTCATCCGCTAGACCTCGTCCTTCCCAGCAGCGTGAGTTGACCGCCGTCAGAATTCTAGCCGTTCTAACAGACCGATCTTGCAGAGTTCAGTAGCAACCAGGCCGTCAAACATGGATTCAGACCAGCAAGGTAAATCTCAGCATAGTAACAGTCTATTCCGATTCCGGCAGTAGTGTAGTCCTGAGAACAAATAATACATGTATCGTATAGACGAATCGAAGCGTGGTATTGCGCGAGGGTATAAAATGTGCGAGTGAAAGCAACATAGCATAAATGAGCACCGTCAGATCAAACATGACGAGAGGATGGACTAATCATAACGTAGAGTTCCATTCTTCTCGTCTTCGAGATATTGCCCAATAGCAAGGATGTCCTGGCCTGCCCTGCGAAGATACCCTCTAAGGACAGTTTTATCGGCCTTCGGGAGCAGAGCAGCAAGCTTGTCTACCTGGCGTGAGAATTCATCTGAGTCAGTGGGTGACCCGCGTTCGGAAAATGTGTTGCGGCCACTGAGTTGCGAAGGTCGTTGTATAACAACTGTGCTTGACCGGTGGTGGCCCAAGCCATTTGACGGGGACTGAGGGGAAAGGACTATGGTTTGGGACCTTTGCATACGATTAGGGGGTGCCCGTGGACCCCCTGGCACAGATGGGGAGTTCGGAATAGTCATCGGTCGCGGATTCGGCTCCTGTCGTGGTGGACTTTTAGACAGCGCCCTCCCAATTACTGGAGCTATCAATGCTACACCCTTATCTTTCTTAAGACTCGTTTTTCGTCCCAAGGATGCAAGAAAGCCTCCTGGAGACTTGTTCAATGAGGTAGGAGAAGTTAGTGAGCGACCAGAGGATGAAGATGAGCTGGCAATGATAGTGGATGCCTTATTTAACCCGTTGCGTGGCGCTGAAGCAAGTGCTGGGTATGGAAGTGAAGGGGGTGCGTTGGGGGGACTGGAGTCACTGGAGGGAGGTGTCGACAGATCTGTAGCCAAGTATGCGTCTGGACGTCTAGGAAAAGTAACTTCGGAGCCAGTCGACGACTCTGAGATATTACGAGTTTGGGTGCGGGGAGAATGTGTTGATGGAACGCGAGGACTCGTGTTCACAGGGGCGCGCTTTGCGGGATTTGCAGCTAATCATGCTGTAAGCGCATGCATGCAAGGGGGCCGATGTAAATCTCACCTTTATATCTTGTCTCTACAATCCAATCGCCTAACCCACAATCGTACATATACAGTTCATTAATCTTCTGCGCATATCCCACCGAGCGGTCGAGAGCGCTTTTCTTCACAACCACGTCTGCGAAATGCATACCTGGCGGCCACGCAGACTTGACCTTCTGAACTGGAGGCAGTGCTTTTGGCATTGAATGACCCACGAACGATGGCGACGGTGTCCTCGAAGACCTTTTGCCTTCCACGGAAGGCTGGATGAGCGATATCGGCGAGGGCGTGCGCGGAAGAGACGAAAACCGCTTGATACTGAGCGCACTTCTAACTCGCAAGTCTGAAGGCTGAGGCTCGTTCTTCGCCGGCAGGGGCGGTCTACTCTCATTCTCAGCGCTATCATTGTCATCTAGTGGTGGGGTAGGTGTTAAGGAGATGCGGCGAATGTCGAGACCAGATCGGTTGCCACGATTCTCATTATGCCGTAAGGGCTCGAGAACAGTCGGGGGAGGAACGTCAGATGAACGGATTATACCCATGTCATCGATTGCGTGTCCGACTGTAACAACAAGGTCCTCTATAGACTCATGGCGGGGAAGAGGAACTATCGTTTTTTCTGGGGACACAGTAAGGTTTGAGTTTGAGTCTGTGGTGCAAATGCGTGAGGGAGGGAAGGCGCCTTCGCGAATATGAGCTGGCGTCTGGGGAAGTTCGGACTCCTTCTTCCCCTGGTCTGAGGTATTGAACCTGCAGGAGGGTCATTTGATACGGGGCGGGAACACAAAAGAAAATAGCGCACTGAGACTTTGACTCCTCTGACCGGGGTTCGGAGGTCACTGGTTGCAAGGGATCCAGCCCCAAAGGGCTAGTACTCAAAGTCGGAGCAAGTTCCTTCACTGCTTCCGAAGGTGGGAAATTAGCACTGGCGGTCGTCCCGCGTTCTTCCTTGGACTCCGTGAGAGGAATTCGGGTTTTGAGTGCAGCCGCGACAGAGGGAGGTAGAGCCAATGCTTGCTTCACAGCATCGATATCACCTTTCTTCTTGAGGGGCTGATGTCGAGGCGGTCTAGGTGGTGGCGGCGCACTGGGATCAATGCTAAAGACAGACATGGGCGGTGGAGGTAGCGGTCCTGCTTTCGCATGTAGACCAGGCTGATAGTGCAAGTAGGGAGTAGCAGGTGTAGCTGTAGATGTCTTCGAGGATAGGCTCATATCGTGCTTCCCACTAACAGGTGTGGGCGATTCGGGGAAGATATTGACGATGACAGGACCAGCCACACGATTGCCAATACCCTTGCTCTCTCCTATGCGTGGCGTCACCACAGGAGCGGGTATGGGGCTTGCTGGGGGTGATAGTGTTTCTTTCAGCTCCTTAATTGGGCTTACACTTGGGAAGAGCGCATCTTTCCTCTGTCTGCTCTTGGGAGGCGCTGTGGAGCTCCCTGAATCAGACGTCTCAGATGCCCCAGGGGAAGGTGAACGGGATTGGGGAGTCTGGAATATGGGTGGTTTGAGTGCTTCTGTGACAGGAGATGAGTAGCCCTGGTCTGACGGTTTTGTTGAAAGAGAGATTGTGCCTACGACAGCCACCTCGCGTGATGACTTCCGAGAATGCCCCGTAACTCGTCCAGAGACTCCGACCGTCTCCGACGATGAACGTACATGAGAGGGTGCAGTGCTCGAAGAGGGTTGTAATTGGATAGACGGAGACTGAACAGGCGAAGTGAGTGGATAGGTATAACCGAACGTTCGTAGCGACGCGTCTGGTGGTGCAACAAGTGCAAGACCACCCAGCTGTGTCTCACGACCTCGGGGGTATAAGTCGCTCGAAGGAGAAGTGCTCGTGCAGGAATCATTCTTCGGGTACTCGCCAACATGTGTGCTCATCTCAACGATAGCAATGCGCCGTCTGTCTGCGCTACCTTCGGACGGTATGCTTGGGCGGCGTGCTGGTCCGTTGAAACCAAGTGGGGAGGCAGGCCGCGTCTGAGGAGGTTTATACGCGCTTGGAGCAGTTGCACGCGCCTTTGAGGATTCAGAAGAGTAAGCGGAGGAAGAAGATTGGGTAGTAACAGACGTCGACGAGATTGAACGAGAATGAAAAGCAACTGGAGAAACAAAGGTGGATGAAGGACCTGAACTGGGAGCTAAACTGCTGGAGTCTAACATTGCTCCATTGACCGCAGCAGACTTGTAATACGATAAAATCGGCTCAATATCCCCGTTGGGAGCTGACTGCAACGGTGATCGAAGAGCTTTAGCTCGGTCTAATTTCAGTTACTACAAGGTCAAGTGGGTTACCAGGGATTATGAACTGACCTGAAGCAGGCAGATCGGTTCCGGTGAACGCTACCATCATTACGATAACGACTGTGACGGTATCAAAAGAGTGGTTATCACTGTGTTTCTTTTAATAAGGATCCTTGATGATCTAGTCACACGACGAGAGCCTAAATTTACGGTGAGGAGGATATTGTTGTCTGGAGGGCATTGGGTGACTTGGCTAGTGTCTTTTATTGATCTTTTTTGTGGCAGAGCTTGTGCAGGGCAGAAGCTCGCACGTTGGTTTCTTCCGCTGCGCTTGGCAGGACTCCAATCGATATTCGGACCACTCCTCTACTGCTCTTACAGCTCTAGTCGCGTGTCGTCACGCGTACGAAGACGGTGAACCACCCACGACGGTTGTTTCATTAACTTGGGGATAATTCATGACCACAGTGGACCGCTGCGCAGAAGGGAATTCCGATCGAACACTGCTCTTCACCGGTGGGCGCTCTCAGCGCTCAGCCTTGTCACAGCTTCAAGTTGCACTGCCCGGAAGTAGTGCCTCGACTAAAGTTTTGGACATTCTCTCGACGGACAACTCTAAGTTAGGCATGCTTGTACCCAGTGCCATAAATTTGTCATGTCGGCTCCAAGGTGCCTTGAGGTGCCTCGTGGGTGCTTTGAACCAGTCCTGATCAACAACAATGGCCATCATCAAAGGCGTCTCTTGTTCACCTATTCGGATCAAAACCATGTCGGGAAGGAGCTTGGCGAGGTCGTATCTCACCTATTCATGCCCATGAATGAAGCTGGTTCCGCTATTCACTTCCCTTGAAGTTTGTCTCACGCACCGGACGCGTGCGTGATGTCATTAATGCAAACCAGTACCCTCGTGTCTACGAAGTTGTTGAATGTACGAGGTTGATTCGTTGAACGACTTCGTGAGTGCTGTAGAAAAAGTGGCATGACACTGCTGAGCAGGGAGATCCACTCAGTAGATTTTCCTTCGCAGTGCGATAAGTCGCTACAGCTTTTCAGGACGCCGTTCATAGACTAACAGTGAACAGATCCCTTATGACGTAGAAGTGATGTGCTTCTGAGCGCAATATCCAGCCCTGTCACAGGATTTAACGCAAGCGTCTGTTGACCATCCAGTGCGCTATGATGTCACTGCCTACAAATGAAACACCACAGCTGTGACTGCTCTTGGTTGTACATGACTGTCATGTCATTCTGGGGGTTTGGGGCCATGGACGTGGACGTGGACGTGGAACTTGCTATGCAGACTTCTCTTCTGACAAGTTCTCCCCAGCCCATCCTTGGTCATTGGTGGGTGCCATACGCAGTCAAATGGAGCTCCGTGTTTATCAACATATGAATAGACACGTCTGAGGGCAAGCTGTGATATTTGACTGTAAGCCACGGAACGTCCCGGAACAATGTGCAGTGGTACTATGGATCATGCCTTCCTATGCCGCGTGTTAATGTGCTATGTACAACTCCTGCTCTTGACACTACAGCCGACTAGCAATGATATCATGAGGTATGTAGGGCGACACGGATTTACATTTTTGTGCTACTTCAAGCTTCAAGTCCGCTAAAAGTCAACGACTGAAGAGGATAGTATGTACATACCATAAATATAATTTGTTTCTTCTCAAAAGTCACGAGGCGAACGATCACGTGATCATCTTTTGGACGCGTCAGGTTGATTTTTGAGGCGTCCAGCAAACTCCTGCATCTACACTTCCCTTCATAATTGCTCGCTGCGTCGAGCTAACATCTTTCATCGCGACTTCACTCAGCAACAACCACCCAATTTGTTTCTATACAGTCTGATCCTTACTCTAAGCCATGGTTGCCGCTGGCTCCATCACTGTTGCGGGTGAGCTTCTTCTTTGATAATGTGCTTCTCATAATCCAATATCGTCCAGTCCGTGTCAGACCTCCCACAACATGGGAAGCTGCACGTCTCCCAGAGCCCTCTTATGATACTACAATTCGCGGTGACGGCACTCTTGCAACACCAGGAAGACCTGTAACTCAGTCAGCATCCCTTCGCGACATCGTGCAAATCGTCGATGACCGCATTCTTACATTTGACCCAGAGGAGAGAGACAAGACCCGTGCGTTTGTCGAGCGTGGGTTTGTGCCCCCTGGGACAAAGAGATACAAGGACAAGAGATTCATGTTTGATCGAGTATTCGACAGTGGGGCGAGACAGGGTGATGTCTATGAAGCTACTGCGAAGCCATTATTAAATGGCCTTTTGGACGGCTACAATGCTACCGTGTTTGCCTATGGGGTATGCAAATTTCCTTAAATGCTGTCGGGTAACTTTTGACGATGCTCCATAGGCAACAGGGTGTGGTAAAACACATACCATCAGCGGGACCGAAGGAGATCCTGGTATCATCTACCTCACAATGGCAGACCTCTTCCAACGCATCGAGGATCGAAAGGATGACTGGAATATAGAAGTCGTTGCTACTTTTCTCGAAATCTACAACGAAGAGATTCGAGATCTACTCTCCGAGCCTGGCATGCCCACTCCACGTGGCGGTCTGCAAATCCGCGAAGACAAATCTGTCAAGGTTGTAGGCCTCGTCGAGCTACGTCCCACAAGCGCAGAGGAAGTCAAACAGATCGTTCTCCAGGGCAACTCGCGGAGGACACAATCCCCAACCCATGCGAATGAGACATCGTCCCGATCGCACGCAGTCCTTCAAGTGCATGTCACTCAAGCGCCTCGTACGGCTTCTCTGACTGAGCAGCGCACCATGGCGACGCTCTCCATTATTGATCTTGCCGGTAGTGAGCGTGCTGCAGCAACGAGCAATATGGGACAGCGCATGGTTGAGGGCGCCAATATTAACAAGTCACTTCTCGCGCTCGGTAACTGCATTAACGCGCTCTGTGAGAGCGGCGGGGCTATTCGCCATGTGCCTTATCGCAACAGCAAACTAACGCGATTGCTGAAGTTCTCACTTGGTGGAAACTGTAAGACCGTCATGGTCGTTTGTGTTGCCCCTACGTCCCAGCACTTCGATGATACGCACAACACCCTCCTTTATGCTGAACGTGCTACAAAAATCAAGACCAAGGTTGTCACCCGTAATGTCGTCAACGTTGACAGACACGTAGGTCAATATGTCGAGGCTATCAATAGGCTCAACCTCGAAGTTGCTGAGCTCAAAGCCAAGCTTGCTGGCAAGCTCGGCGCTGAGAACGATATTCTCAAGCGCAAAAGAACAGAGGCCGCTGCTGAAGTTGACCGCTCTAAACGAGATATGCAAGATAAGATGGAGCAGACTCAGGCGAGCATAGTTGAGGGCGCGTCGTGTGCTGGAAAGATCTCAGTAGCAGAGATGAAACTTGCCATTATCCGCTCTCGGCTTGCGCAGATTGATGCAATGGCCTCGTCATCTCCCCCGCTTTCTTCAGACCTAGGGGCGGAGCGTGCCCTTCTCAAATCTCTCGCTCGTCTAGAGGAATCTGCAACAGCTCCTGATTCCCCCCTCGTAACTCGTCTCACGCGGTCCCAAAATTCTCGTAACATGTTCGAAGCGACCTTGCGCGCAGTCTCCGAGCGACGGTCCGATAAACTAGAGGAGCTGCACGTCGACTGCATCAAGACAGACGCACGCTGCCGTAAGGCAGAGATTGAGCGTGTACGAGCCGAAAGAGAACGTGATGCAGTGCGGGAGTCGGTGCGCGCTCAATCGGAAATGATTATCAGCCTCCTGGGTATGGTCGGTCGGTGCACGGTTGTATTAGGAGAGACGGCTCGATCTCTGGACGCACAACATGGCTTCGAAGGAATGGCATCCGCACTTCGCAGTGCGGCGCAGAAAAATGATGACGCATTTGCTGCACTGGTAGGACAAACTACAGCAACATATGCGGCTCATGGGACGGGTACTCTTGATACATTCCGTGCACCATCAGGTTCGGCACTACCGCAGGCTGTCAAAGCCTCCAGAAAGTCCATGTCTTACAATGCTATCGCTTCACCTCTACGGCGGACATACAAGTCACCGCGACGCTCACTGCGTTCCAGTATCGGTCAACCCTACCGTCGCGTTTCCGACAAGGAAAAGGAGAAGAAGGTCGTCCAATGGAAAGATGAAGCCGGACAAGGTGCACTGGATGATAGGGGAAACGCACCATCCCCTCCAGTTATTCTCGTTACGTCCAGCGATGGCAGTGAAAGTGTCAATGGACGCTGTCATTCTGTTGCTGGGTCTGAGAGCGAATGGGAAGACGAGCGGACAGAAGACAGTTTCAACCTGAGCAATATCATGCTTCCCGCATCATCCTCTTCATCGTCGGAAAGGTTCAATTCTTCTATAAGTCTTCACTCGAGCACAAGCAAGCGCCCACGAGCCAGCCGCCTTGACCCAAGCTTTCTTAAAGTGAAAGCCGCATCTTCCCTTGGCTGTCTCCAGGAGGCGGACGAAGACTCGCCAATGCGGCGTGCACCACCACTTTCAAACCGCAGCATGAACAGTCAAGATATTGAATCTCTGCACATTCCGAAATTCAAGGACCGTGATGCTAGCCCAACGCGACGTCTTCCTGCATCAGGCTCCCGTACGACATCGCAGTCCAAAAGTTCCCGACGACGCTCGAACATTGGCCCTATGCGCAGCGAGAAGGCAAGGAGACGATCTAGCATGATCCTCCAGCCATCCGAAGACGCCCCATTGCACGAGCCCACAAGTGGGCCCAGACGCGCAGAAACAATTGGGCGTTCACCTGCGAAGAGGCCAAAGAGACTTTCACTTCTTGCCAATACACAAAAGTCCTTGCGGGTCAAGGGACCCAATGTGATGGCAACCCTCCCAGTACCCACTAGCGATACGAGTGCTAATATCAGCGCGGACCTGGGTATTCTTCCTGATTCGAGCATGAGAGTGTCTTCGAAGCCTACATGGAGATGAGTAACCTGGATTTTTTCTGTTTATTAGATGGAGGCGGCGCTTCCCCTGTACTTTTATCTGTGTATTACGCAGTATCGCTCCATGTGCTATCATGACATGAATCCCCCATTCCTACTATACTCGCTATGTCTCGCTATACCCCGTGTTGTCTCATTCATATTTTGTCACAGGGTCCGTATTGCACATGTCCTCCCTGCATGCTACCAGCCATCATGTTACTTTACATTGATCTATGTATACCTGCTATTCTGTTGTTTGTATAATCCAAATTGTCTTGTCAGATAAGTCATTGAGGTATCTTTTCTGAGAAATATGCCTTCACGTGCATGGCGATTATTGTCAGGCGTCCAGTATGGGTTCCGCGATCGCGGGTCCTGAGCGTGTCTGATATCAAATTTCCTTGTTACGTACGTCATATCGACAGTTGGGATTACTGTTCTACCATGACTATCTTACTTACCTTGAGAGTCATAGAATGTATTGTCCGCTATCACGAGTTGCTTATATCTTTCTGACAACGATGGGCACTAAACGGTTGGTTACGTTCATTGTTCCCTTGGATTATGAGTGTCATGTTGTGAGACACATCCTGAGGTAGTAGAAGCGAACGTATGATATTCCCTATTCCGTGCACTATATAACACGCTTTACTTCAAAGAAGCTCTACAATCATAAATTAATTTACAGAAGCCAGAAAACGAGTGTTTACAACACACCTTAAGGTAATACACCTGCCACGCGACTACCGCGAACAATACAAGTGCTTGGAGCACAGACCACCACTTCACACGGTCGCAGGTGCTCTCTGCTGTGTCCCGATGCCTACGCTCGCGAACGACAATATATTCTTGTTCGTCCTTGACAGATGTGAGACCTATAGCTAGGGAGCGGATTTCGCGCTCGACGGGGGCAATGACATCTGCTGTGAGAGAAAGAAAAGTTAGCATAGTCTGGGAGGTGTGGCTGGAAGTAGGTACACTCACCTTCTTCTGACACGTATATGATGCCATGAACGTTGAAGCTAAGCACATCCCATAAGTATATATACCGGGAAGTTGCGGGGATAGAAAGTCATACCTAACCATCTTGTCCGCCACCGTGCTCATCTGGTTAGAGAAGCAGTACTCGTATCGACCATCCTTTTCAGCTGTTATGGACGTTGTGCCGGTGCTTTCACGAATGTGCTTAGTGAGAACGTTGTTTTCTGGATCCGTTAGCTGCGTGCAGGGCGTCAGTAAGGTCATTCTCAAAACAAATTTCGATATTAGGCATACCCAGAAGTCAATGTCGAGGTGTCCACCCTCTCCAACCTGGTATGTAACTGTCATTTGGTCATGTTCGTGAAGGTCCTCAAAGAAGCATTCTTTTCTGGAAGCTGTGATTTCAATCATATGGGCAGAAGAAAAGGAGATTAGAGACAGTATCGAGAGGACGAGCCATGGCGTATGTCGCCACGACAGAAGCACTGTCATTTTGAAAGTTGTGTAGCGAGTAGTTGAGCACTCGCAGAAGGTGCGTGTGTCGAGAAAGCTCTGTCCAGATTAGGAAACTAATAACAAGACCCCCGAAAACCTGCTGATCATGGGAGTCTCCAGGGTCCCGATAAGAATCGAATCAGTCTTTGCAAAGTTGAGTGTTCTTTGTGATCTTGCTCGTAATCGTAATCTCAGTCTCAGTCATTCTGTCTACTCAAACCAGATTCCCTAGAAGCACTACAAATTAATCACGATGGCAGATACTTCTGATGCACTCGCGCCAAAGGTAAGTCTCTTGCACGAGACCAGTTCAGCATCATTAACAACTAACGGGCTGCGGTGTTGTGGCGCGATGTGATCAGCCAGAGGGAGAGGAGATTGATCCTCATTTTGAGCCTGTTATCAAGCTCACGGAACAAGTGGAAGTAAAGACCTACGAAGAGGACGAGGATGTACTTTTCAAGATGTGCGTTCTCGTACCCCTTGACCCACTGACCACCATCATTTAATACTACGTAGGCGAGCAAAGCTCTTTCGCTTCGATAATGGCTTAAACGAGTGGAAAGAACGTGGCACTGGCGATGTGAAACTTCTCCAGCACAAGGAGACGAAGAAGGTACGTCTCGTCATGAGACGCGACAAGACCCTCAAGGTTTGCGCCAACCACCACGGTTAGTTGGATTTTCGGCCTCTTTGCTTCTGCTTATATTGAGAGAAATACAGTTTCCGCAGAAATGCGCCTTCAGCCTAATATTGGCTCTGACAGGAGCTGGGTTTGGAAGGTTGCTGCTGACTACACTGAAGAACCACCAACCGCCGAAACTCTGGCCATCCGCTTCGCAAACTCTGATAATGCAAATGAATTCAAGCGTCAATTTGAGTTGACACAGAAGATAAACAGCGGTACCCCTCTTGACGAGAAGTCTGCGCTCGAAGCAGAGGAAGAAAAGGAAGAAGAGGTAAAAGAGGGAGAGGAAGAGGAAGAGAAAAAAGAGGAATCACCAGAAGAGAAGAAGGAATAATAGTGTGCTGGACAGCGATTCCTTCGTCTCTCCTTAAAGCCTCTTTCCTGTTGTGACGTCTATCCGTCAATTTGCTTTCATGAGTGCCCCCGCGACACCACCGCTCACTGCCGTTTCATTTGACCAAGTAATGTAGATCACTTACCTACACTGCTTTACGAAATTCATCCAACGTGTACTGGAAAAAGCTTGTCGTGATACATCATGACAGGACGGTTCCCCCCACCTTCATCTCAGTGAGAATGAATTTCATCTTCACCTGATCGCGTTCACGCGGTCTCGTGACCGTATCTGCTGTCGAAATCGGGATCTAGGAGAAATACGAAGGCTTTGAAGAATTCCAGATGAATCCTGTGTCCCACGATACATACACGATAATACATTCCGAGAGATGCGCCTCTCACCACATTAATCGAGCACGCACATTTTCAAATCTGCTGCACCAAATATACGTACCTACACTTGATGCCTTTCTGTTCGCTGCTCTTCCTCCGCCCAGGCTGCCCAAAACGCGGGGCCGTCCCCGCGCATCCAATAAAGAGCTGGCGACTTGCCTAGTACCATGTCTCCCGTTACCAGGACATAACGGACATTCTTAGACACCATCAACGTGAGTAGTGGTCAGGAGAAGAAAGATCATACCGATCCACTGGTGAGACGCCAGAAAATAATCAACAAATATATACAATAGTAAGAGGATTGAGAACTCACGGGACCTCGTACATCGCATCTAACAGCAATGATTCCTGCAGTATTTAATGAGCACACCGATGGATTTTCTGGATAAACAAAAGCTACCATGATTCCCCTCAGCCCTCTCGCCCCTCCACCCCGTTCGACAGCTCGCGAACAAATCTGATCAATAGATGCTGTTGTAAACCGAATCTCCACACCCGAATGCCCAAAGAGAGCGGTGTACTGGCTGATAAGTGACCCACGAACGTCGGTCAGAATACGCCGTAAATCCTGAGTGTTTAGCGGGGATAGTGTAGTTAAGGTTGGGAGGCGGGAGATAAATTCAGGAATAAAGCTGAAGGGAAATGAGTTTTGAAATTGTGACACAGCATGCGATAAGCGAGTTACCCATATTTGACCAGATCTGAATTAAGGTTTGAGGTATTGGAGGGGTATTTTAAAAAACATAACTTACCAGCAGGTTCAATCATCTCTAGGAAGTTTTCTGATGATCGGCGATTTGATGTAAAGAACGGCATGAAACCCTTGTTGTCTGAGTCTTCCTCCTTGGGTGCGAGGTTTGCAGTAAAACCAATGGACTATATTTACAGAAGTATCAATCAATGAGAGCTGGATAAGATATAAGATAGGCAATGAGAAACATACTCCTTTGCTCACTCGCCGCTTCACAACGGTATCAAGCCCCACGAACGCACCACTAAGGATAAAGAGCACATTTGAAGTATCAATGTGGTAGGTATCGGGTCTCTCTGGCTGACACATTAGTACTCCTTGCGCACAACATACATTCTGATGAGACTTACGCTGTGCTGCAGCTGGTGAGCCCCGCCCTCGTGCCGTGGGTGCTGGGGGTTCCAGTGGCGATGACTTTCCTTGCACAGTGACAACAGAACCCTCCATCATTCGTAAAAGAGCTTGCTGCACCCCCTCTCCACCGACATCTCGTGAACTCTCAGTCGTAGATGAGGATTTACGTGCAATCTTATCAACTTCGTCAATGTAGACGATGCCTGTGCTGTAAGTAATGTAAGAAAGTGGAACAGACAGCGACAAGAAGAGCTAAAACCAATCACAAAGGTTATGAACAGGGTGAAGACGAGAATTACCTAGCACGATACGAGTCCCAATTAGCTGCTTGCAGCTAGGTAGTACAGAATGAGACTGTCCACACGCCTTCAGCTTATATGCGCGTACCAATCGTTGTATGCACATATCAACATCCTCTCCGACATCTGGAGAGACATTAGCTGACCTTCAAGCGAGGCAATCAGTTAGACCCACAGCCAGCCTGTTTCGACACAGTAAGGGGTAAAAAGCTTGTAAGGGTAATGGAAGTCATCGCACCTGCGTGAAAGATGTCGCGTCACTGACGGAAAATGGAACGTCAAGGACGCGTGCAAGGGTACGCGCGAGTAAAGTCTTCCCTGATCCTGTTGGTCCTCTGTAGTAAATGGAATTTATGAGCAGGCCATACTTCCATATGAATTTTTCTGCATACATCACAAGTACATTGCTCTTCTCGAATAAGGAGGCTGGTTGTCGAGGTTGAAGTGGTAATTGACGCGGGACGGTACGCCGGGGGTGGGGATGTAAGTGTGCAGACGACACGCCAGAGTGTGCTGAGTTCATTATCATCCCCTCTGGCTGATAAAAAAATAAAAACGGCACACACCATCATCCTCTTTTACTTCGGACCATGGGTCGGCACTACTCTCATCATCAAAGGCGGCAAGATTTGCGCGAACACGGGTATAGTGGTTGAATACACTTCCCACTGCCTCAGTTACACATACTACAGAGTAATACGTATGGATGCTCACGCGACGGAAAGAACCTTCTTCGCATTCTCCTGCCCAACAACATATTCATCGAGGTATCGTACAAGCTGTTGGTGACAAGCCGTGAGTCTGTCTTGTGGTCGAAGCGTGAGGATGGCTATTACCTGTCGGGGTGTCGCAAGTCCAGATCGTGGCAGAAACGAACTATCATCCTGTTCATCGCGCGAGAGAAACTCGTATCGTGCCTGCGTCTGGAGATTGCGGGAGAGGACCCGTAAGGAATGCACTCGGTGGGTGTACGGAAGCCTCAATAGCATTGCTCCTTGTGGTCAGCAGAACCGGTGCTCGTACTCGGTACCAACTTGCAACCCACAGGGAAGTGAGAGTCTACAAAAGAATTGAAAGAATAGACACGATGGACTCAAAATCTCACAAAATGTCATCATACAAGGGCGGATATTCAGCTGCCTAGCTGTGTCAAGTCTGTGTAAATAAGGTCAAACACTCCCAAGCCTTCGGGGACAGGGAGTTCCCGAGTTATCGTCAAACTTGCAAGTATGGTCCATCACCGCTCTCACTCATATGACCGTGAAAGGGAGCACAGTTACAGGAGCCCTTCACATAGAGAGCCGGAAAGAGGCAGAAACCACACCAAAGACGAGAAGCGCTCTTCTAAAAGGAACCCACCAGACGAGTACAGGAAACGGCGGCGCAGTCGAAGTAGGGATCACGACGATGACCATTCACGCCGACAGAGAGAGCGAAGTAACAGTAGAGGCAAAGATGAAGAGCGCAAGAACAAGAAGTGTGTATTGTTTTCCATTCACATCGATGCCCCACTAACCTGAAGCAGGCGCAAGCGTGACAAGTCCGAGGAGCGCAGGGCCCGCAAAGCAGAGAAATTACGCATAAAAGAGGAGGAGGAAGCCCGTCAGGTCGCTGAACTCAGTGTGTACAGCGCAACTGATAATCCTTTCCACGACGTCAACCTCGGGCAGCAGTTCCGCTGGCATAAGAAGAATGAGAAAGACCGTAAGCAAGGTCTGTCCCTCGCGGAGGCGCAGCGTAAGGATGCGATTCGAAGGCAAGATGCCAAGGAGGAGCTTGAGAGGTTGAACAGACGCAGAGCCGAACGGGAAGCGGAGCAACGCTTGCGGGAAGAGGAAGAGTCGCGCATGGCAAGAATGGCGGAGTCTGTTCAGATGTCGGAATGGATAGCGAAGGATGGGGAGTTTCAGCTGGACCAGGAGCGAAGCCGGGCTGCCATTCGTATAAGGGAAAAGAGAGCAAAAGCTATCGACTTCTTGGCATTGAATTTGAAGTATGCACATCCTCTGGACGAAGATCATGTCGAGGACGATGCCGGGCTCGAGATTGACCTCGACGAGCCATATAACATTCTCGACGTACGCATCTTAGACCCCAACGCCGTGTCATGCAGCTGACTGGCCCCACAGAATCTTTCGTCTGACCAAATTGACGAACTCCATGATGATATTGAGCGTTACCTCTCACTTGAGACCTCTGAGGTGGACATTGACTTTTGGACGGTATGTTAGTTACATTTGTTGTTTTGCCTTAGCTTATCATGTCCCCTAGAATATGATGGTAGTCTGCAAAGACCGTATCGACAGAATTAAAGCCAGTGAACGCATGGGAGTAGAAGCAGCTGTTGCTGTAGAATCAGAAATCACTGCACTTTTGTCTGGTAAAAGTTACGACCATCTTGCAACACTTCAAAAGCAGATTCAGGCAAAGCTTGTAAGCGGCGAACCTATTGATACGGACTACTGGGAAGGTCTCCTCAAGAAACTACTGGTTTGGAAGGCAAAGGTGTGCATCTTTTTTACAGGAGTATGATGCTGCAACTAAACCTTACATAACAGGCAAAGTTGAAGAGCCTGCACGAAGTCGTTGTTCGCAATCGGCTTGAGCAGTTACGCAAGCGCCAGCGCGACGAGGCTTTGCACGCACAGGAGGAGCTTCTTGCTGGTGTTGTTCGATCAGCAGCTCAAGGGCTGAAGGACGTAAATTATGTTGCACCCTCGACTACAGCAGAAGCAGACACGCAGGAGGACATGGAACCTTATGATAGGTCTATGAGTCCTCCACTAATAGACATCACGAAGTTAACGGAAGATGAACGTGAAATCGATATAGTGACAGAGCTTGACGACCTTCGTGCTTTGGTAGGCCTAGCTATTTTCGTGTTGGTTGAAATCCCGCTCATTGTTGGACAGCTGAAACAACGACGTACGGTTGCTGCCTCGCGTTTTGTGCCTAAGGCTGCTCAACCTATGGTTGAAGTCGAAGCTCCGGAGATTGCAAGCGGTGCTGACCTCGCTTCCGAAGCCTTATACAGGGCTGAGGCAGAGAGAGAGCTTGAGGAGGAGGAGGAACTCTTTAACCTGGAGGAAAACATTACAAATCCTACGTCATACAACTGGGAGGACAAATACCGACCTCGGAAACCCAGATACTTTAACCGCGTGCATACTGGCTATGAATGGAATAAGTACAATCAGACTCACTACGAGTGCGTGCTCCATCTCCTTTCCTCGATCTTCTCTTGACACCATCAATTAGCGTTGACAACCCGCCTCCAAAGGTCGTTCAGGGTTATAAAGTATGTATTGATTACCCTACAACTGACTTCCAACTCACGTCATATTTCAGTTCAACATCTTTTACCCGGATCTGATCGATAAATCAAAAGCCCCTACGTACAAAATCATCAGAGAACCCGGGAATGAGGACACCGTGTTGCTGCATTTCAGCGCTGGGCCTCCATATGAAGACATCGGTTTCCGGATCGTCAATCGGGAGTGGGAATTTTCACATAAACGGTGAGCAGCCTCGCGTCCTGGCTCTGTTACGCCAATACTGAACGTGCTGGCACAGGGGCTTCCGAAGTAGCTTCGATAGAGGATGTCTATCACTTTGGTTCAATTTCCGTCGTAATGTAGGTCTTTCCACAATTCGTTCCTGTATACAGTACTTATTCACTGTCACAGTTCTATCGGAAGTAGACGATCTCGAACATGTATTGGCATATGTATCGTCACTGCAATTTCCTCAATGTAATGTTGTTTGTTTATGTTTCTCTGCCAACTCTGAATCCACCACCAATCAACTAGTCCTCGGTGGACAATTTTCCAAGATAAACAGGCCTTTGTGAACTTGGGCCACACCTATTAGACTGGTGACCAGCCCCTCTATGAGGCAAGCCGTCGATAGAGGCACACCTATAACAACAACCAACTGTTCTCGCGTAAGTTGTAAACGTGTTTCTTGACAACAGTCCATTTTTGGAAATGAACAAGTTGGGTAACACGAATTAATGAATATCTTCGAGTGGTGTTTGTCACTTCCACTGCTTTGTCCCGACAGGGTTGTCGTTCTCCCTGGCTTTGAGCGGATGGAAATTGTCAACCCGTAATTTCATTGTCCTAGCTTCACTTCCATCGCTGGGGCAGCGGTGGGCATCGCTCCCTGTGGCTTTGTCCACAGTGCTGTCGAGAGCGCCACAACCGAAATCGGAGGCCGAGATAACTTGAACAATTGTGGACACTTCCACTGCTCCTGTGTTTGCTTTGTGGAGGAGGGGGCGCGATTCAAAAGGCGCCTTGCATTCACTTGGGTATCGTTTGTTACTCCCTGAATCAGTATTCAGCATCCCTGTTCAAACTTTTTTAACCTGATCATAATGATGGCTGCCAGCAGTACTCTTGTTTCAAGGCCCTCTTCGAAACGTCCGCCTCTCTATAACACGTCCTTCAAAAAGCCAATATGGGCTTGTTCCCCTGACGCGGTCACCCTTCCGCCACCGATCTTTGACAGCGGAAATATGAAGACCAGCAGGGGCACGATCGAGGCCCCGCAGGCGCTTAGCACCACATGCATGGAAGACCCCTTCGCCCATTCACGAGCAACACGTTCCTACTTCGTTGATCACCCCAACCTCGTGCAAAGGACTGCGGCACCCCCACACGACGTAAAAGCGTGCTCAACTCAAACGGAGTTACAAAAGCTTGGATTGCTCCCTTTTGCTGCTGCCAGTTCCTCGAAAGTTGCCCGAGGCAACTTTGCGAGCGCCTCCTGTGGGAGCGGGCCCTCCTACTCGCTCAAGCACCGTCTGTTTGACATGTCTCAGCCGTCGCGCTTGCCGCCTCGCTTACGCGCTCTTTCCAAGGATGTCGTGCTGAGCAATTCAGCGCCCATGGTCCCTCCCGGTCTCGGCCATGTTGTTCCTCTACCTTCGGTCGCTCGTCCTAGAGGTGTTTCCCAGGTTCCTTCTGGCGTCACCAAAGGGACACATGGCACAGAGAGTCTTCTCTCCAAGTTGAATTCGGACGGTGTCGCCAGAGCAGTTACAGCTTCCTCGGATACTCTTGAACGTTCGGGTAGAAGTGCTGTGCCTCGGGTCATAGCACCCAAAAACCCAGATCTCGATAGCATTGCAACTGCATTCTCTATCCTGTCCGCACATTTCATGTACTCATTGGCGATCAAAGCCGGCGCAGATGAAATATTCCCCGACTCGTGAGTCATTATTTGTCGAGGCATTCAATTTGATTATTCATTTAATGAGCAGGGAATTGGATGGGCGAAACTACGTGACCTCCATTGTTGGTACTCGTATCCGATTCATTCTTGAATCTGTCAGCAACCCTCAGATGGTTGCTATTCATGCGTTGTGGTACATCTCTAAGATTACCATGGCAGAAACAGGCCAAGGAAATGATTTCCTAGGAATCTCGATCTTCAACCATCTCCACTGTTGTGGCGCGGCCACTCTCGACGAGCTTCTCTTCTCCGCTTTCGTCGTCGTTGCAAGGCTGGCTGACAAACTGGTCAATGATTGTTGTCTCCCGAGTAAGACATGGTGCGTAGGGCCTTCTAATTAACGACTCAGCTGCTGAATCTCTATCTAGGGTGAAGACAACCGCGATTTCTTCCTCCACCCTCACTCATGTTGAAAAGACCGCGCTGATGTCCCTTGGCTATCTCGGGTACATCCCTAGTTCGTCATTGCATAGCTGGGTGCTTGGACTTCGTGCCTCCTCTAGGCAACTCTCTAGCGACAACAGTGTCATTATATCTCGCATTCTTGATGATATGCTCGCTGTCAATGAAGACGCAGATATCAACACGACTTTCGTTCGATACCGCAGCCAGAAGAAGAAAGTTGTTGCAGTGCAGGACCCTTTGGTGATCCACGCACCCACTCCAGTCAAGCCCTTGACCTGTCTCCCGGACCCTAGTGACTGGTGTCCCGAGGCAGACCCCATTGTCAATAAGAACCCTCGTACGATGGGTATTGCCCCGGGCAGTCACAATTTTTTACTTGAATTGAGGCAGCCTACGACAGGGTTAGATTTACTGGAATTCATTACCCAAGGGACCTGGGGTGCCGCAGTTGGGGGTCCTTTGAGCACCATTGGTGCGCATTTGGCCCATTCTGTAGGTCGTTATGGCCCTTGCCAGACCACTCTTGGGTGAAATGTCGCCATCGCTCTATCCTGATCGTCTCCCCTATAAGCTCCCCTTGCTTTCCCATCCCCCCAGTATACTTTGCCTTCTGTGTCGTCTATGGGCGGGCTGTCCTGGTGGATCTTAACGAGATCATTGGCACCATAAGTTGGCAGCATTTACAGCCTCTGCCAAGACCAGCGCGAGCACGCTGGCGTCAGCCAATGCAAAGCCCATGGTGGATATAGGATTTTTACCTTTGTAGCGTGTACTATACGTCTCTCGCGCACCTTGACTGTCCACCCTTCGCTGAACGATCATTTTGTTTTGGATATTTGTAGTTCTTGTAGTTCGTTGTGATACCCGGGTTGTCGTGTCTTGTTATACCACATAAGTTATGTATCGTTGTAAGCCTTAAGGCGCCAGACAAGCGCCCGACGCTATTACTTCAATACAAGATTACCTTAGTCAGCGATTGTGCAAAGTTCAAGGTGGATGAGTGATTCACGTGTTCACTCTCATGCATCCGCTCAGCGCTCAACAGCGTACTGGTCGACAGTAACTAGCAGTGCTAACATGTGTACTCACCTTAATCCGTGGCGGTTCTTTCGATGGTCTTCAGTTCAACCTTCAAGGTTGGTGTAGTATACAGCCAGAAGGTCACAGCCTCCGGATCTGCAGCTTTACTTCGGAGGTGCAGCGCCACCCCTGGGGCTATGACAAGCTGTCAGTTGTTCTTGGAATCCTGGTCTTCCCCATCACTACCAAAGGCTTCTGATACCACCTTGGGGGCGTTCAAGTTGTTAGGTCACCGCCCCAACGAATCCTCAGCTTCTGGCCCTATTGATGACTTGCTTGGACAGATGGTGACTTGTCATTGTGATTTACGTATATTCATCACGGAGCGAGATGGAATACCATGACGATTTATCCCATCCGAGTCGTCATTTCCTTAGCATTTTCTTCATTTCTAACTGAAAGTGTCATTTGGTTCGTGGCGGCCCTTCTAAAGGGATTATGCTTGCCTTTCAAGTTGGCAATCGTTGACGAATGTCGTATTGTAATTATGGCCGGTCTACTGACTACACAGCGGAGCCCTTGGTGGGCCTTGGCATGTGGACTCTCTCTTGGCATCAGAAGATACAAAATTGGGACAATGCCCGGGAGAGGTGACTCCTGGTGACGCGCATCAGTATGCTGTATAAATTTTGTCTGTTCAAGCCACCCTTCAAAGCAGATCTCTCGTGGAATCACTCTCTTGGCATCAAAATCGAGGCAACATTGTCCAGGAAGGTGATTCTCGGCGACGTGCGCACATACTGACACTCTTCGACCGATATAAATACCAGGTCAATAGCTAACTCAATTCCTACCCAACCATCATATCATGAAGTTGACTTCGCTCTTGTTCTGTATTACCGCGGCTCTTGCTGGGCCAATCATCACCAAACGCTCAGATCCTCTAGGCATCGACGTTTCCAGTCATCAGGGTACCGTTGACTGGAACTCCTGGAAGTCCAAGGACGTCACGTTTGCTTACATCAAAGCAACTGAGGGAACCAGTGAGTCGCTCACCTCACTCACATGAAATTCTCTGACATGTAGACAGCATACACAAATCCCGATTTCAGTTCTCAATACACTGGCGCGACCAATGCTGGTCTTATCCGCGGTAGTTATCATTTCGCTCACCCAGACTCGTCCACTGGCGCCGCGCAAGCCTCGTATTTCGTGAAGCATGGTGGCGGGTGGTCTGCCGACGGCATCACCCTTCCTGGGGCGCTTGACATTGAATGTGAGTCCAGGCAATATTTCAGTGATCTAGCTCATGATAATGATGTGGGACAGATAATCCAAGCGGCTCCGAGTGCTATGGCTTGAGTGTGTCATCAATGGTGTCTTGGATCAAAGACTTCTCCAACCAGTACCACTCTTCAACCGCCAGGTACGTTTAAATGTTCCATGATCGAGACGTTTAACTGTGAGTCTTCTTGCAGGTACCCAGGTATGCTGTTCTATAATTTTTATTCTAGTGCTATAATTGAGAACTCGTTCAAGTGATTTACACTACTACAGACTGGTGGAAATCGTGCACAGGTAATTCCGCAAGTTTTGCGTCGACCAACCCCCTTTGGATCGCTCACCCCGGCTCTTCCATCGGTACTCTTCCTGCTGGATGGTCGTAAGTGTTTTCCCAAACAGTCATGCTTTTTCTTGAAACAATCTGACCAAAATGCAGGTATACCACCTTCTGGCAGTACGGAACGTCGGACAGCACTGATGTTGACAAGTTCAACGGCGATTCCGCTGGTTTAAAGAGGTATTGATTTTTTCTCTTATCCTTGTCAATGCTGACCATCTTGCACAGAATGGCTCTGGGGAGCTGAAGGGCGAGAGCGTCATATTTTGTGATTATTTAATTGTGGATAGCCAATGCGTTACTTATGCTAATGATACTGATGATTTTGAGGTGCCTCGAGCAGTACTGAATCATATAGCCTTCACCAATTGTGTGCAATACCGGAGCAGATCACCATAATTAAGCTCATAATATATGGCAATGACTGAGAGTCGATAACAGCAGGAGTATTTACTTACTACCGCCAGTCGGTGTTGAACGTTGAACTTCGGGTGTGCTAGGGGCAAGGAAGAGGTTGAATGAGCGAGACAGGGGTCATAATATAACCTGAGGAAGAGCTGTGTGTAAGCGGCAAGGTGCACTGAGGGAAGCAAAGTCTTTAGATGTAGTCCTCCGAGCACATACTCGATAGTACTACTATAGTGCATGTCCGGGTTTAGTAGGGCATCCAACTGGTCCGCTCACTCATCCCAGCGCCCTCGTCACCAACAGTCTCCCAAAATTGGCTGTGCTTAGTCATCGGCAAGTGGCATAACTGTATTACTATTCACTGGCTGCACCGCGATCTTATCTTTCACCACCACCACACCTACCTTCTTACGCATATATTGATATGGCAGATGCGAGCAATTTAATAGCAAAGATGGATGTTGACGAGGCCGCGATTGATGAAGGCTTGTACTCTCGCCAACTGTAGGTGTTGCTGTCATCCTGTGTTGCTTGCATCGCTCATCTACAATCCTACGTGATTTTGCAGCTATGTTTTAGGGCATGAGGGTCAGTCGTGTCTTCAATATTTGCCTCATGTGTGCTAAGCAATGTACGCAGCGATGAAGAAGATGGCTGCCTCTAATGTACTGATCGTCGGACTGCAAGGCCTTGGAGCTGAGATTGGTAACCCTTTTGCTAACAAGCAAGGTCCCAACAAACTCATTTCAAACTCATATATTCTACAGCTAAGAATGTTTGTCTTGCGGGAGTCAAGTCTGTGACGCTGTATGACCCAGAACCGGTCACTATACAGGATCTCAGCTCACAAGTGCGTGCTTAGACATCACACTGCCTCATGATGTGTCATTGAACCATTGTTCACAGTACTTCCTTCGTGAAGAAGATATCGGAAAGCCGCGCGCAGCATCTACCCTACCTCGTTTAGCCGAGCTGAATGCTTATGTCCCCGTCCGGAATCTTGGAGGAAACGCAGGACAGGAAATTTCAGTTGATTTAATACGACCTTTCCAAGTAAGTTTATGCACCTTCAGCCAGATTGTGATGACGATGTCCTCCAGGCCGTCGTCTTGTGTGGCGTCTCTTACGAGAAACAAGTCGAAATCAATGACTGGACACATCAGAATGGTGTCCACTTTATCTCAGCGGAGACCCGTGGTCTCTTTGGGTACGTGGCGGATGTGCCCCTCTTTAATATGGTATTGATCGTGATCAGCTCCGTCTTTAATGACTTTGGTCCAAGATTTACTTGTGTGGATCCTACAGGCGAGCAACCTCTTACCGGAATGGTCGTTTCAGTGGAAAAAGTAAGTCTTATGAACTATAACTGCGACGTCCTATCTATATTATCATTACGCAGGACAAGGAAGGACTGGTAACATGTCTCGATGAATCAAGACACGGCCTTGAAGATGGGGATTTTGTCACATTTACTGAAGTGCAGGGCATGACTGATCTGAATGGCTGTAATCCTCGCAAATTAATAGTGAAGGGTCCATACACTTTCACTATTGGCGATACTTCCGACCTGGGAGAGTATGTCCGAGGTGGGATCTTTACCCAGGTGAAAATGCCCAAAATCCTCCAGTTTGTAGGTTATATCCAAGTTTCATTCGCTTGTA
Source organism: Suillus sp. MG131 (assembly GCA_003313855.1). Taxonomy (NCBI): domain Eukaryota; kingdom Fungi; phylum Basidiomycota; class Agaricomycetes; order Boletales; family Suillaceae; genus Suillus; species Suillus sp. MG131. The sequence continues at coordinate 2,279 of QLOO01000627.1, read as the reverse complement.
ATTCAGTTTTCTCTCTAGAAATCCTTGCGCGAGTCGCTTGCAGCTCCAGAGTTCTTTATGACGGACTTCGCCAAGTTCGATAGGCCTGCTACTCTCCATGCAGGATTCCAAGCTTTATCACAATTCAAGGCGCAACACCAGTGTCTACCTCGACCCCGAAACGCAAAAGATGCTTCTTCCTTAGTGGCTATTGCGAAGAAAATAGACCCTGATGTGGATGAAAAGATTATCACAGAGCTGGCATACCAAGCGACTGGCGATCTGCCGCCCGTCGCAGCTGTAATTGGTGGTTTCGTGGCGCAGGAAGTGCTGAAAGCATGCTCCGCGAAGTTCCATCCTATGCTCCAGCACTTGTATTTCGATTCTTTGGAGTCGCTACCGACCACACTGCCGAATGAGCAAGATTGCCAACCGCTTGGCAGCCGGTATGATGGACAAATTGCAGTGTTTGGCAAGTCTTTCCAGGATAAGCTTGCTAATCACCGCCAGTTCCTCGTTGGTGCAGGAGCAATTGGATGTGAGATGTTGAAGAACTGGAGCATGATGGGTCTCGCTACTGGGCCCGACGCTAGGATCCATGTCACCGACCTAGACACCATCGAGAAGAGCAATCTGAACCGACAGTTTCTCTTCCGCGCCAAAGATCTTGGGAAATTTAAGTCTGAAGTCGCAGCGGCAGCAGTTGCAGACATGAATCCAGCTCTCAAGGGTCATATTCTCTGTAGACAAGATCCTGTTGGTCAGGCGACAGAAAGTCAGTCACTCGTCGCTTTTTGTATTGTCCCCATTTTGAATTTCACCAAAGATGTCTTCGATGACGACTTCTTTGCTGGGCTCGACGGTGTCACAAATGCATTAGATAACGTTGCTGCACGTAAGGCTCATTCAGGTCTTTTGTGGGTTTCGTCTAACGATACTTGTTGTAGGTGTATACATGGATCAGCGTTGCATTTTGTACGAAAAGCCACTCCTAGAATCCGGTACCATGGGCACGAAAGGCAATACCCAAGTTGTGATTCCTCATCTCACCGAGTCATACTCGTCTTCGCAAGATCCCCCAGAGAAGCAGACATTGTCATGCACAGTTAAGAACTTCCCGAATGCCATTACACACACGATTGAGGTGCGCTCTTAAGATTTTCTTGACTAGCACAGACTGATAACAATACAGTGGGCTCGGCAAGAGTTTGACGCAATGTTTGTTAAGCCTGTGGAATCTGTTAATCAATATCTGTCGGAGCCCAACTACCTTGAGAATTCCCTCAAATACTCGGGCCAATCACATGACCACATCTCCCAGATCGTTTCATATCTGGTTACCAACAAGCCTTTAACTTTCGAGGAGTGTATCATCTGGGCTCGTCTGCAGTTCGAGGAGAAGTTCAACAACGCTATCCGGCAACTTCTCCACAGTCTTCCGAAGGATCATGTTACCAGCACGGGTCAGCCATTCTGGAGCGGACCGAAGAGGGCACCAGACCCACTTGTATTCGACTCTGCAGATGTACGTCGGCCAGCATGTTGCTAGACCTCGGCGTATTGATCATTTTCCTCAGCCCACGCATCTTTCTTTCATCATTGCCGCAGCCAATCTCCATGCCTATAATTATGGTCTCCGAGGAGAGACCGATCCTGCAGTTTTCAAGAGGGTTGCAGACTCTGTGATCGTTCCTGAGTTCTCTCCAAAGAGCGGAGTGAAGATCCAGATTACCGAAAATGACCCCGTCAATCAGTCGTCTTCTGGTACGTTCACTTGATTTAAGACTATCACCTGCAGAGCGTGATTCCTTTCAGATCCTGACAACGTCTCCGACTTGGTCAAGAAGCTGCCGCCTCCTTCGTCACTTGCTGGCTACCGTCTCACTCCTGTCGAGTTCGAGAAGGACGATGACACTAACCATCACATCGATCTCATCACCGCTGCGTCAAACCTTCGTGCGATGAACTACAACATTACTGTCGCCGATCGTCATACCACAAAGCAGATAGCAGGTAAAATCATTCCTGCCATTGCTACCACAACTGCGCTCGTTGTCGGTCTGGTGTGTCTCGAACTTTACAAGGCAAGATATTTGTGATCCTTACCGGAGGTTGCGCTGATACGTGTGCTTTATAGATCATAGATGGGAAGAACAAGTTAGATGACTTCAAGAACGGTTTTATCAACCTTGCTTTGCCTTTCTTCGGTTTCTCGGAGCCCATTGCTGCTGCGAAGAACAAATTCGAAAACACTGAGTGGACCCTTTGGGACCGGTTGGAGTTCAAGAATGACCCGACGC
>QLOO01000626.1:0-24425 GCA_003313855.1 Suillus sp. MG131 | reverse complement strand
ATGATGCTGAACGTTATTGGAGCTACCGCCTCCGTCGAGAGTGAGTGGAATTGAATTATGAACTAGCTCGAGTCTGATGATGACATGGTAGATGTCCAACGTGAAGTGTCGAGGGAACCAGGAAGGGGAGGATATAATAGGGAGGCGAGGGAACCAGGAAGGGGAGGATACAATAGGGAGGCGAGGGAACCAGGAAGGGGAGGATACAATAGGGAGGCAAGGGAACCAGGAAGGGGAGGATACAATAGGGAGGCGAGGGAACCAGGAAGAGGGGGGTACAATAGGGAATGATGATCCGGGACGAATACTTGAATACCAAATTCCGCTTAGAGGTGCCTGTAACTTTAGTACTTCCTGCGTTGCGTCAGACAATATTCATCGTGTACTATCGGTTCGCTATGGGATTGTAATATCAGTGATGTGCCTCGACTTGAGATCGTTGAATGGGCCTGACCGTGACTATTGCCAGTCATGCTGAGCGCTCGGCCACAACCAAGGTGTTTCCAAGGATGATGGCACAGCCTGGCAGCATCCAAATTGTCAGGTCCGCAGCAGAGTAACCCCAGTTACCCAGAACTTGCAGAATGCATTGAACCCGTAAGCTTGTCGCGAAAAACATAAAAAGGCGCGGTTCGTCTTCAATCAGAAAGGTTCTCCGCAGAGCCCCCACTCCTTCAGAATCACAATGCATATCTCAACTGTTCTTGTATCTGTCGCAATATTGCTGAGTGTCAACGGAGCTGACACCTCCTCGATTGCTAATGCCTCTGTCGAGAGCGAGTGTAATCGAGTTATAAGTGAACTCCGGCCCCAGGTCTGATGATGACACAGCGTGAGGCTAGTGTGGAAGTAAGGAAAGTGTGTAGCGTCAAGACATGCACAACGCTTATCGCAGTGATTGCGGATGAGTCATAACTCAGACCTTGCAGGAAACCAAGAAGTACGCCGGTACTGACAAAGCCGTGAATTCGAAGAGGTAGTTTTTTCCAGAATTGCAACTGCCACAGTACTTACTTAAAGTTACGTGTAGCCCACGAAAATTTACTATCCACGCCCACTGGCGGTCCTGACACAGCTTGTGCTGCGGAAAGGGTGCTGAGCGAACTGCCAATAATGTGCTTCTTCTAATGGCTCGGGGTCCAACTATAGTTCTGTTCGGTCTGTATTCAGCCTCATGGAGCAACCACCGGAGACTGATCTAATAGTTGCCAGGTGCTCATCTGTCTGCCACAGCCACGAAGTTGTATGTAGGTTCATACACAGCTTGAGCATTAGAGCCATCTATCGAATGATCCACGTTGGCAGTCGAGCGATTAATTGTATCGAATTTTTGAGGGTGGTTGTAGCTATGCCAGAGCTGTGTCAGGGCAAGGCTGTGACAGCCGTTGGAGCAGTGCCCCTAAAGGCACGTGATAGATGAGTACTATAAGAGTAGCGTACAGATTGGGAGTTACGTCCACTACGCAGCAACTTGACTCACAATTGACCATAACACCCATCGTATCGCGTATGTCTCAGCTACCTTTGCCAGAGGGTTGGATTCAAGAGTACGATCCTCAGCAGAAGCACCCTTTCTGGGTGAGTACTGCTGAACTCTCTTATCAGGATGGGCCCTAATCCTTCCTTTCACAGGTTGATACAACAGCAAAGCCACCACGAGCAATTTGGGTGCACCCCTACGAAGACGAGCAGTTCCTGTCTGAGAACCCAGATGTCAAAGCGAAAGTAGAGAAGCTCAAAGGGACACCGTTGGTAGACCCCCCTCCGTACGAAAAGCGACGTCATTCATTTAGCGGTGGAGAGGCGGCTTCCCCACTACACACCGAAGCCAAGTCTTCCGGTAGTGCAGCCTTGCCACCAACCGACAAGCACCATGAAGAGCGAAAGCGCGGGATGTTCGGGAAGTTGAAAGATAAGGCTATTGGTACGAAGGAAGAGCGTGAAGCACACAAGAGACAAAAGGCTGAAGAACGTGCGCGAGAGGAGGAGATGCTTCGTGAGGCACGGAGACGAAATTTAGAGGAACGTGCTGCGTACATGCAGCAACATGGTGGTTATCCGCCGTACGGTGGTTCTACTAGCTATGGTTACCCAGGTTACTCGGGAGGCTATGGTCCGAGTCGATATGGCCCACCTGCAGGAGACCCATATGCATACAACGGAGGAGGGTTTGGAGGTCGGCGTGGAGGGTTTGGGGGGGGAATGGCATTACCATTGTTGGGTGGATTGGCAGGTGGACTTTTACTTGGAGATATGCTTGACGGAGGATTTGGTGGTGGTGGATTTGACGGGGGATTTGGTGGTGGTGGCTTCTTTTGATTCTTAAATATATACCCGAAGAACCAAGTTGTATAACACTGAATGTGGGAACTGATATGATACTTTGTCTTACTAGTATATACACCGAGGAGGGAGAGTCAGTTAAAGGTAGCTACGCTTCTTGGAGAGCAACGTGCACAAGCAACTTTCATGGCTAGGGTGCTGCCTTCATCGTTGACCCCGCACATATGCATCCTTCCCTCTCAAGACCTTGAAGAGCTCCTTCAGTCTTCTGCTCTACCTTCCCTGCATCATATATTGCAGTCCTTTTCACCATTACCACAAGGTATGTTTGACTGTTTTCGACTGATACTGATATTTAATCCCTACAAAAGTCACAACTCGCACTACTGCTTTGACCACTGTGCCTCATGCATCGTTTGCACTTCGCTTTTCCGACTTGGCGGAAATCGAGGCCGCTTGTCGCGAGGATGAGGAACAGCGTGCCACACGAACTATTGACTGGATCGGTGACCGTATCAGCAAACGCTGCGCCAAATGGGTAGATGATTTCGAAAAAATGAACGATCGAGATGTTGCAAGAACACCTTGGTGGGATGAATTGAGACGTTGTGCTGAAGGAGATCACATCCCAGCTAGAGATGAGGGGTGGAATCATCCAATGTCGAGTCAGTAATTCTACTTCACCTTTCCATTGCGCCTCACAGTCTCGCCGCAGTAATATTAGCCGTCTCTACTACAGCCCCGAATCCGTTGCAAGCAATCACTGCCTTGCATTCCCGAACACTAGACTTTCCATCATGGGTAGACGTCACACATCTCATTTACACCCTTATAATTCATCCCAAGAACTCTCCGCTTTCTGACGAAGAGTGTGTATTCACTGCTCATTACTGTTCTTGCTCCTCATAACTTTTCTAGAGCAGGCGCACTCTTTAACGCTGTTAAGAAACAATATGGTCTACACACTTACCTTCTCTCTCTTGAGCTTCCATCCCCTCCGCCACCCCCCGTATCTATTCCAGCACTTGTTCCTCGATTACCTCCACCTACTATTTCCAACGGTTCTACCGATGCCGTGCGCCCTGGCCTAAAGACTACACAGACGGTCCCGTTGAATACTCTCAGAATGTCTGAACAAGACATCCAACAAACAGCCAGGTTTGCACGAGAATTCGTCACTATGAACTTGGTTCCGTGGATGGAGAAATATGTGATAGAATGGAATGAGACGGTGAGTATCCATGAATCTCCTCTCCACACAATTACTGAGTTCTTTCACCAGTATTCCTCGAGCCGAAGACTACCGTTACGCTTGTTTTCATCGACGCGTCGGCTTTTTGGAACTTCACCTGCAACCCCAGTGCACTCCTCTACACCTTCTCTGCCTGCGCGCTCAAACACATACACCGCACCTCAGCCCTCAGTATCTGGTTCCACCACCCCTCCACCATCCCAGCAACGACGCTTAGCTGAGTTTGCAACAATCCTTGGTGACTTCAAACTGGCAGTTGCTGTTTGGGAATCATTGCGGAAGGAAGGGAAAGGGGGCTCCGTGGGTATCGTATCTTATAACACATTCCTGCTATCTAACGACTTCGCTATTAGGATATCCTCCCTTTACTCATTGCTCCCTCGCCAGCCGTGCAGCTCCACGTCTCTCATGCATTGAATACCATTCACCCCCAAAGCGCTGAGCTTCCTTCACATGCACAATTACGCGCTTTGCTATACGCTGTGCGATGGGAATCGACACTCACTATTGGCGACTTTCTAAGTGATACCCTTGAGGGCGAGCGATGGCTTGTCTGGGCTGCAGGCAACGTGCGTTTGCTACCACTTGTTACCCTTGATAAGTGCACCAATTGACTGTGTCAGGATTTAAGGCAGAAGAACCACCAGCAGCCCTCTTGTTAGCTCATGCTGCACTCCTCAGCGTTCGAAAAAATTCAAGACGGCGAGCAGCGCTGTGGTATTTCTTCGCTGCAAACCGCCTGGAGAAATGTGGTATTGTACGTTGTTTCGATTTTGATCAGTAGTTTTTACCGATTCTGAAACGCATTTCCAGAAACCGCTGACTATGTATTTCCTTCGGAGAGCCCATGATTTGTCTATCTCCCGACCGGACAAACTGTTGTCGCCGTCATTTTGGATGTCTGAAAACAAACAACCATCAGACTTCGAAGGTTTTGATGCTATCATGTCTGGTATTGAACATCCACTTGGCAAGTGTCTTTCGAACGCTGTCTTCTTCTTTCCTTGACATGGTGTATCTCTTAGGAAGATTGCTATATACTACTGGGGACGTATCAGGTGCGGTGCGGCACTTTTTGGGTCTTTTGCGGTGGTCTTCAGCGTCGTCTTCTCCGCTTGCTCGACTCTCTAGTCATACTGCGGACATCACAAAGGATCCGAGCAACTCGGACAAGGTGTTCTTGGAAGACTTCCAGGTTGCTATTGCGGTAATGCACCTCTTTCCGTCACCTTTACAATCCTCTGACACCATTTACTAGCACTTGAAGTCGGTATCTGGGGAGCAAGCGCGCCTTGAGGATGTCAAGTTGCCGCTTCGCTTCGTTGTCCCCTCGCAGGCCTGCATTCGCTTAGCTCGAGACTCTGTCGAGGGTGAACAGTCCGAGTGGGAGACTAGGGAAGAGATTTGGTCATCATTTTGGAAGCGTCGAGGCAAGGAGAAGCTTGAACGAAGCGGAAATGCTGCTGTAGAAGGTAATTCTCTTGGTCACCATTCGACTTCGTGGGCTCATCTCTTGTGCAGAGGCATTCTGGGTCGATATCACCCTGCGCAATCCCCTCGATACAGAGGTCACCTTGGCTAAGCCAACGGTGATGGTCGAATCGTCTTCTGGAGACGCTGCCTGGATTCGAGATAACCTCACAATTGAGACTGCCGAGGATGTTGTCCTCTATGCGAATGAGTCACGCACAGTTCGTGGTACTAGTCGTTTCTTACTTTAGCTGACCGAAATGCAATTTAGATCTCCGTCGCTATCAAGGCTTCTAAACCAGCATCACTTGTTGTCACAGGCGTCGCTTATGACTTCCTGGGTCTCCTTCCAACGGTGGAATCGCTGGCACGCCGCGGTCGCAGGCTACAGGATACATCTCAACAGAGGCAGACAATCACATACGCCCCTGACGAGCTCTTGAAGCTCGACGTAGAAGAGGCCAGTCAAGAACTCGCGGTGGCGTTTGTAGATGATGGACCGCTTGTACTTGCTGAAGGAGAGTGCAAGCGGATGAAGCTGTGGATGTCGAACGCTGGCTCGAGGGACATTGGGGATGTGTGGGTTGTGCCTGGTCCTGAAGATCAGATTTGGATCGAGCCTTTGGATAGTATTGAAAGTATGTTTGATTACTGGCTTATTACGTTCCCAGGCGCTTATGCTGAGCTAGGTTCAGCTACAGGCATGGGATGGAAAATGTGGCAGTCCGATAATAAGATTGATCCACCGGTACCATACAGTATACCTCTCGTAGAGAAGCTCGTGACGGCTGGGAGCACCGAAGTTACGGTTATTTTACATGCAGGTCGCAAGCGGAAACAGAATTTGTCGCTTCTCTTCATTTATCGTGAGGTGTGTCGCTACACCATCTTCATTCTGCCTTTGTTGTGATGATATGTTTGATACAGGCACAAGGCAGCCCGTTCCATTGCACGCGTGTCACGAGGAGTTATGAGGTCATCCAATGCCTCCAGATCTCTACAGCCTCGCACCCGAGTCACTCGCTAGATCATTCGTTCTCGTTAAGCCTGGACCTGTCCAATATCTCGTCTTCGAGTAATGTAGAGATAAACCAAGTGACAACGATCAGCGCTACTTGGTCATGTTCTCCCCTCACTGAACTCTGGTCGTAAGCGCAAACACATGTTCATGTTTCTGTCGTTGACCGCATTCTAGTGAGCCATTGCGTCCGTCTCAATCAGCGCGTATATCGTTTGGCGCCACCTCTACCGGTGATTGTACAAGTGTGAATGCAGTCTCAGCATTCGTCTCGAGGAAACTGAGCAACGTGCTGCATGGTCAAGTTATTGCGCCTGACGATCCGCCACCGCTGGGGCTCCTCTGCGGACATGTCTCCCAGGTATAGATCTCTCTTAATTTTCCTAAATCATCACTCATCAAGCCCCACAGACATTTGCCTACGAACCATTCGTTGCCCACTTCATCATGAACGCACGGCGAATAGCCGTTTCTCACTCGCTTGCTCAAGCACATTCCCGAATACCCACATCATCTCACTCCAGCATTTTCCCACTGTACAACCCTCTCTCTGTAGATTTCGTCGTCTTCTGGAATATCCCTTCTGAGCAGCGTTCCGGTCATATCCTTGTTTCCGAGATTACTCTAGGTGCGAGTCATGCCGCGCTTCGGGAACTGCTCGAGGGTGTGGAGAGTGCTAAGATCAAGCGGAGCATGTATGCTGAGACGCAACGGGAGAAAGTAGAGATGCTACAAGCTATCCGGGATAGCGAGTGGAACGCTGAGATGAACCCGATTGTTGTGACCGTGAAGGATGGTTTGGTGATAGAGCATGATTTCAGCCAGGGGTGAGTGGTCCTTCTTCGCATTCAGTAACAGTTGTTGAGCAGCTGTCATTTAGCGTTTGCATAGCTCCTGTGGAGTTCACGATTCGTAACCATTCCTTGTCCCATCCGTCGCAATTTGTTCTTAGACTTAACCATCATCATTCATCGACGTGAGTGGTTTTTTGCCCTATATATTATCAACTCATAACGTTTGTAGACATCATCTCCCTACACCATATTGTGGCCGGACGACCTTCAGGGGGCTTCTGAAGCCGTCGCAAACAACATCTGTCCTCGCCCAGTTGTGCGCTACCCGTCCAGGAACGTACGCACTGTCAAGCTGGCGGTTGGAGGCTGAGGTAGGCGAACCTAACACGGATGGTGGGTCATGGCAGATAAGGCACCGTTACGAGCAGAGGGCGGCTGCGGACGACTTATCATCAATCGTTGTATCAGATCTCTCGCGACCATAATGTATGCACAAGGGATATATTACGGATATAACCAACAGCGTAAGTATGATTGACATGTTCGATGCGTATACAAGATGTGATTTATTCTTTTTCTTCCGTGGCCATTCTCGCTCTCTCTCGCTCCCGTTCCTCAGCTTCCTTCCTTGCCGCGGCGAGTTTCATTTTCTTCACTTTGATGTTCATGAAAGTCTGCGCAGTGATGTTGTCAACCTGCATCAAATGATTGAAAGAGCCAAGGAAAACTTACGCCAACCATGAACTGAATCGTGTTAAAGAAAGGCACCCACATCTGTGTGGCCGTCAGTTTCAGGTAATTACGGACATAGTCGGGGCACATACTTCGACAGGAATAAACTGCTGTGCAATGGTCATGGACAACGGGGAAACTATCCATGATACCTACGGGATGTAAGAATACTGCCTAAGGGGACGAAAACTCCTGCTTACTCGGAGGACAGGGAAGAAGCCACCCTTTACGGTGCGGATGACCTCGTCGACGGATTTGGCACCGTTGATGATAGCCATAGAGGCCAAGTACACTGAATATGAGCCTCAGCGCCAAGACAAACGCAACGAGTAAAGACTGCACACCAGCCGCGGTTATTGGCGAAATCAGTAGATTGCTCGCAAGGAGTTGCCCAAGCCTAGCCTTCAGCCCTGTCTTCCCAGCAAAAGCCTTCTGCAGCATGCCGACGAGGAAGTGACCCATAGGAGCAGAGATGAAGAACCCATACAAAGCCATCTTGACGGCCTTGGAGTCAATACGTGCGCGTACGAGGGCTTTTGTCAAGGGGGTCGCATCTTTTGGGATTTGAGGTGGCGGGAGGCCAGCTGCGTTTGATCCAATGACTTCCTGGAGGAAACAAAACGTGCCTGCATAAACACGCATCCAACACGTTGAGTGTCATACATGTTTGCTGGATTGAACCGAAGCTTACTGGACGTCAATGCCTTGGTGCGCAGTGGGTTTGTTGACAGCTGCGTGAGATATCGCGCCAGCAGTGGGTGCATGGGGGCATTGCCTACGCTCATGGTGGTTGCAGTAAAGAATTAGTAGCAGATGCCAGCTAGCAATGAGCGCTGAAGCGCTGACGCGCGAACCGGCATTACTGCCGTAAGCCGGTTACCGCATTTGAGAGACTTGAACATGTGGAACTTCTCGCTGCGAGTCACCCGGAATGTGTCCAGATTCCAGAAATGCATATATAGTGAGCAACAAAAGTGGTATGTATCTATAGTAAAGTATACTATTATCGGTCTATGAGGATTAAAATGCAGACATCGATATTGCGATCCCTGATTAACTCTTTTTAACCCTGTAAGCTATATTAGCTTCCTTCCACTTGTAAGCAGCTTGCAAACACATACCAGGCTTTCACATAGTCCGCGAACGACACCATGCAAATCGTTTGCCAGATACCGAGACCTATCCGGGGCGTGACACCACGGTAGAGACCCTTAATGCCGTTCTCCTTGTAAATGAAGCCGAGGGTGTTGAGAATAGTTAGTTTTGCTGGGCGGTTAGCATTTGCAGTAGCCTTGGCCATCGATTGCATCTGTCACGCAGATAAAATCAGCATAGTCAAGCTAAGCATGGTGTTACACTAACCTCAACCCGGACGACCTCTATAGGCTGATTCCATGTAGCCAGTGCACCACCAATGGAGGAAGCCAAGATCTTGTCCATGGCACCAAGGCTGTCTTTTTCGCTCTTGCCACGCACATTCCGGATCAAAGTTTCAGCAAGACGAGCGAAACCCATGCTGCACACCGAGAATTAGCTAAAAGCACCACAATATTTTGTGTAAATAACACAGACCGAGAGCCCCAGTTGGTACATTGTCGCACAGCAACAGCATTGACACCCTTGTTGATGCCCTTGATACCTTCGCGGCGGTAGATGTCCATAAACACCTGGAATGTTGACCGTTCAACGCCGACAGCAGCCTCTTTGTGTCGCGTGATTTCAACAGTCTTCATACACGTCGTGAATCCTATAGGAGGTATTAGTATGACATTCATGATCGTCAAGTGTAAGTCAGTCCCGAAAGATGGTTAATTGAAGGCAACACAGTATTATAAACTAGCCTCAATAGATAAAAATATGCATCATGTACGAAAAAAGTAATACACTGCGTGAAGACTTACCCATGGTTGCATAAGCCTGGGCAATACCACCACCCATACCACCCAAGAGACCGGCGGTTGCGGGGCTAACACCCATGCCAACACTAGCGGTCTCTATTTCAGAAGCCGTGAAAAGAAGTACACCGCCCTTAGTAGAAGCTTCAATCCAAGCCTGTTCATTGAATCAGTATGGAACGAATCCTAGACATTCACGAAGTAACCACTGACCCATGGAATCAGACCCTGATACATCCCGGCGACACCGCCACGGGCCCAGACCGCCTTGGTGGCTTGGAGCATAGTCTGCGACCGGTTAGCGGCCATCTGAGTCTTGAGAACTTCCAAGGGTTGACCGAGGGTCGTGACCTAAGGGATAGGTCCGTCAGGTTTACTTAACACCGCAAGGACGTCTCTCTCGACTTGCCTCCTGCAAAGGCGGAGATAAGTCAGTAAAAAACACCCCACCGAAATGAGAGTGAACGCACAAACTATACGATAGGAAGGACCCATCATGACGCGTACATTAGTTGACGATCAGCAGGGAGTGTGAAAACATACCAGGTTCATGATAGCACCTAAATTCAGATTGTTCAACACGTCTCATACAGCGAAATCACGTAGACGCGCTTACCGACAGCAATGTTAGACCAGTTGATGCCTTTCTGGCCAGGTTCCCTTTGAATTGCCATCGTGTGCTCGTCGTCACAGGAGGTGACTGGGTAGAAAAGAGAAGGTGAGAGAGGTAAAGAAAGATAACGTTGAAGTCGATGCGAATAAAAGGTTGGACGTTAACCGGTGCCTTCCAAATGAGACCACTCGAGGCGAGATCTTGATTCCACAAAATAGTCCAAAAATGGCCAATTTCAGAGTGACATTAAAATCCCGCACGAAGCGAGTGAAACGTCGTTCCACTCAATTTAAGCGGGCACGGTCGGAGCGCTCTACATCGTACGTTCAGTTCCGACTCACGTAAGTACTTTGCTCGGCCAAGACGCGAACGAGTTCCATTCCAACGATCCAGGATCTACATTGTTACAGTCGCATTAGAGAAAGACTTCCAGATATGTGCAATCATTAACCATAGGTGGGTATGCAGTGGAAAGGAGGTTGATACTAACATCTGACAGTGAAAAGAATGATAGGTAAGAATGCGCAGGGAGTCTATGATATTACGAATAGAGAGGAGTAAAGAAGGGAAGGACGAGTAGACAATGACGCCAACAGAGTGGGATACCACCCACAGACATAGCCCGACCATGAGGAGAGGGGATGGAGGCTGCGCGAAATCCATGAGGCTAGTGAATCGTGACGGCGAAAGGTTTGTGATCGAGCCTTCATGCATAAGATGTGCCGCTTAGTTGTTCGAGATCTGCCTTTAATCTGCGGGAGAAACGTGCCATGGTATGAGTGCAAGTCAATCAATGAGATCCAAAGATAATCATCCGCAGGACAAGTAAAGAAAGGTATCATAAATTATAGTAAAAGTAGAGCGGCCATCACCGAGAAAAGTCAGAACAATCAAATAAAGTCGAAAATCACGGCCAGCGCGATCACTACTCCGAATACACTTTGAAGTCCAAAGACCTTGACATACCGAGTAATAGAGTCTTGGCTCTCTTCTTGTTCTTGCTCGAGATACTGAATCTCCATCGATTTTCGGGCGATGTCCTGATGAACTTCGTCAAGCTTGCTCTGCAGTCCGTCAATCTCATTCCTGAGATCCCTGACCGTACGCTCATGGTCAGCCAGCACGTCATGCATTTTCATGTTGTGTGCCTCGTGCACTCTCTGGAGCTCCTCCCTGGTAACCATAGTCAAGGACGGGGACATTGCCCCGTTGCTTTTCGGTGCAGCCGCAGCCTCAGCAGTAAGTTGTGCCTGGAGCGTAGCAATCTCTCCCTCCAGATCGGAAAGTTTAAGAGACAGTTCTGACTTCTGTGCTGCAAGCCTGCTAATCTCTTCTTCATGAGCAGCGCGGAGGTTCATGACGTCTTCGACACGTCCACGAGCCGCATCCTCGAGCTCTTTTGTATGATTGGAAGACATTTCCGAGAGAGATTCTTTCGTAACGGCAAGAACATCGTTGAGCATGACATTCTCATCACGGAAGTTGGCGAGTTCTTTCGTCAGGCGATCGATCTCGGATGCCTGGTCAGCGGAGGCAGAGGCAGCGACGAATGCCGCCCGGGCATCCTCAAGCTGAGCCTTGAGGCTCTCTGTGTCAGACCGCGAGGACTCTAGCGCTGCCTTGGCTTTGGCAAGATCGTCTTGCGTAGCACGTAGCTCGAGGCTCTGGTTGCTCAATTTCTTCTCTAGGTCACCGACTTGCGATGCAAGAACGTCTTCATGGTCTGCTTTCAGTCCATCCACCGTTGACTGGTGAGCAGCACGCAGTTGTTCGATTGTCGCTTGTGATTCAGCACGGAGCGCCTGAAGGTCTTCGCCATGCACATCTCCAGCTTCATTCTGATGCAGCGGCAGGATTAGTGCAAGTTGTGACACAGCAACATAGATGATACGTACCTTAGCGCGCTCAAATGCCTCCTGCAGGAGCAAATCGTGCTCGGCCTTGACAGCATCAACTTTAGCATTGTAGTGCGCTTCTTGACTCTATATCACCCATGAGAAGATTATATCGAAGACGTTAAGCACAACCTACCTCCAGCTCGATAGTGATTCTCTTGATCTCCTCCGAAAGCTCAAGATGCTTCGAGAAAAATTCACTCTCGGTCTCCTCAATTTGACGCTCGTGCTCTTCAGCGGTATTCCGAGCTTCGATCTTCGTCTGCTCATGGGCTGCATGAGCAGCAGCGAGTTCTTCCCGTAATGCTGCAAGGTCGGCAGTAACATCGGAGAGCTCATTGTTAGCAGCCTGCAGCTCGCTACTGTGAGCTTCTTTGACCTCAGCTATCTGAGCAGCGTGTTGCTCTTCTCTGACTTTAGATGCAGCAAGAGCACTCTGAGTGGCGGCAACGGCATGAGCCAATTCCTCCTCCAGCCTTTTGAGGCGGTCGAGTACCTTGGCGTGGTCGTCCTCTGCTTGCTCGTGACTCTCCTTCAATTCTAAAATCTCGACCTCCAGCTCTGAGAGCTTGTTCGCGTTTTCCTCGCGCTCTGCCTTGAGTTGCCTGACTTGTGCTTCGAGAGCGTCTGCATCGGCGGCTCGCTCCTGGGCTTCACTCGACCTGACGTGAAGATCTTGAAGTGTTAAGGCGTGAGAGGCCCTCAACGCCTCCAGTTCCGCGCTAATGGTTTCGTAGTCGGTCCTTGCCCTAAGAAGAGCCTCACGTTCAATTTGGGCTGCTGCTGCTGCTTCGGAAGAAGACTGCTCGCTTGAAGTTTGGAGAGTCTCCAGGTTCTCGCGAGCTGCTGCAACTTCGGCTGTGAGAGACTCTACTTGGTTTTGGAGGTCGTAAACGACATCAGTGTGGTCAGATGACGCCAACTTTGCCGCATCAAGCTGAAAGAACGTGTCTGAGACAATCTAGATGGTTGAAGATGATTCACCTACCTCTCGCTTCATGGACTCGAGGAGAACAAGGGCCCGCGAATGTTCATTGCGATCTTGTTGCAAAGTGGCGTTGAGTTCTTGCAGGTCCGATTCAACAGCAGCCTTTTCTTGCTGCAGCAGGAGAAGTAAAGATTGACTTGACTCAGCATCTGCTCGAGCCGTATCCAGGGCTGCTGAAAGCTCAGCAACCGCCTGCGTTTTCACTGAAAGCGCATCCACTGCCTCCTTAAGCTAAGAGAGAATCGTCAGCAATAGCTAAAAAAAATGTAAAAACCTCACTTTCTGTTGCATCTCCTCTAGAGGTTTTCCATCATTAACTTCTCGAATGGATGAGATTGAAGTAGACTGCCGAGTAGGGACCGCCGCCGAAGAGTTTCCCTTCATGGATGACGCTGAAGGCGTTCTCCTCACAACGTCTGATATTGAAGCACGAGGACGAGAGGCGGTAGAAGCAGCGGCATTGGATCTCAACGATGCAACAGAACCAGAAGGAGAAACAACGGAAGAGCGCGAAGGTGCGCTGGCTTCGGCTGGTGGAGGTCTGGAAGACATGGAAGATGTCAAGGATGACAATAAAGTGCCCCTCGACTTGGGTGGTGGAGGGTTGCCCGTAGCAGATGGCGCCCTTGGAGGGAGCATGGATGATCGTCGAGATGGCGGGGGAACGGGGGGGTTTCTGGGAGACGCCATTGTCGGCGCTGTCTTGACTGGCGAAGTGGCAGAAGAGGTGCTGATAGATTTTCTCAAAGACGAGGGAGCAGAAGGGGTTGTTTTGGAAAGAGTCAGAGGAGTTGCGGTAGGAACCTTGCTCCCAGGGCTTGGTTTCGTAGCGCCAGATCCAAACGTGCCAGAATTCAATACCTTTGCACATATGGCTAAGATGAATTGTATCAGACTGAGGTGAGGCAAACACACCTTCTTCACGGTTGGCGTAGGCGGTGCAGATCTTGCCGGAGCAGCTTTAGCGGAAATGACTGGTTTGTCCTTTCCTACTCTCACGATGGCCTTTGGAGCAGCAAGCTTCTTAGTCACCTCCGGCTTTGTGGCAGGTGCAACATCCTTAGATGTGTCACCAGGCTGCATGGCTTCCTGCATGACTATTGGATCAATTATATCATCATCCACTGCGCCGTCCGCAGGCGGGCCAGTTTCATCCTGTGTGGCTAGGTCTGGGTCTACCACAACAAACGCCTCATGTTCACCATGAGGTTCAGGAGACACGCCATCCTCGGCAACAAAATCAACGGCAGTTTCGAGGTCGGTAGTTGAGGGAATGCTCTTTATGTCGGCCATAATCACTGAAGATGATGGCGGGGTTGATAGCAGACGTGTTGGAAATTCGAATGGTCAAATGAGTGCAGAAAGAATGAAATGCAAAACCAGAAAATCATTGCCGATCACGGGACGCGCCCAGCTTGGCGTCGGTCGTCATCCGAACTGACCATTTTTCATCAAAATTACAAATTCACATCCTGCGCACTACAAGGTCTATATACATACAACAAACTATTTGAGGTCAGCATACAGATTCAGAGCATTTAAAGCTGGCTCATCAAGAGAATTATGATTATAGCTCAGGACAGAGACCTTACCAACGTCTTTAGTTCTCCTTGACACAAATTTAAAAAAAACCACTTACTCCTCCAGGTTCCACGTTGAAACGAGTTCCTGATGATCAAGATTGAACACAAGAAGTCACAAACAACAGTCAGTTGTATCATACCTAAAGCGAGCTCGAATTTTATCCATCGGGAAATGAGCACGCGATTGAAGTGGCCATGAGCAATGATTAGTACGTCGCGTGTTCCCTTGCCCTCTTCAAAATATTGTCTATGGTACTCTCGAACCTGCCAGAAATCAGATTTGCAGAGTATGCAACTGAAGTACCGACCTTGGCAATCACACAATCAACGCGGTCGCGCATCTCCTGAGCACTCTCGCCTCCAGGACAGCTAATTTGGTCAAGTCGATTGAAAATCGAGTCAGAGACCTAGTGACGACTTACCCATCTCTCCAAATTTCCCATTTGGGGTCTATGACAAGAATTTCATGCTTGAACAAGCCTTCGTACTTCCCATAGTCCCATTCTCTAACAGACTCATCAATGATGTGATCTGGGACTTTGGGCAAATGTTCGAATAGCAAGTGGAATGTTTTGTGGGCTCGCTGACGGGGAGATACAAGGGCAACACAGAGATTCTGTGGATCAATGGGTTCTGCAAAGCAGCAATAATTTCAATCGGACGACCGATGTAAACAAGGTTTACAATACTAACTGCCTTCGCCGACCAAGATGTGTGCTTTAGACTTGATTTGTTCCTCTCCACGGGCTGTCAGAGGAATGTCGCTCGTTCCAGTCTAGCAAGGAGGTGTTCACGTATCGAAACGGGAGTATCTCGAGTACTTACGTGCCGTCTATCGCAAAACATTAGCCTCGACTACATCCCTGAAGGGTCCAAGAATCTTACCCGTTCAAGGACCATTCTGTTTCACCTTTAGAGGAAATCAACTTCGACTTCTGCTTAGCCTAAAATATGACTGATATCGTGCGCACCATGTCGAATAAGAAACAGTCTTGGTGTCGGAGGGGTCATGATGTTAATGGTTGTCGCTGATCAGTGAGTGAAACTGAGAACTGTGGGTAATAAAAGGAGACTATCCCGAATTGGTTCCGCTTATGGTAGTAAGACTGACTGCAGAGCAACTTACAACACAAGTCCTTCGAAGCCGCAGTTTGCATCTGTGCCATGTTCGACGACTGTAACGTACCTTGCGCTTATATCCCGACGTATTTTCTAACGGTCTACGTAGTTGTCGAGCACGCTGCTCCCGCAGCAGGTCATTCTCGTGGCACTGCACCTCTTCCACAAGTCCAGTATGAGGGTTACGAGCCGTCGCCTTATGACAGCGAGATTCATGCCGAATTAGAACATCCTGGAGCCTTGGTGTGTAAACAAATATCGGACGCCTTCATCCACTGAGTCCCTGAAAGGATGCTCCATTACTGAGCCCAGTGATGGCGAACACACCATTATTCGACCTCGGACGTGTCCAATATACGCTTCCAGCACCTCTCGTGTCTTTGGCAGTCTCCTCAGACATTCTTGCCATGGCATTAGCATCAAATACCATAGTCCTTATCGAGTTATCTCATGCAGAACATGTCATTACGATTCCCATCCTACGAAAAGCGACCGAATTGACCATACACAAGATCTTTCTCGACCCATCAGGCCGCCATCTCATCATCACCTCCACTCAAGGCGAGAACTGGTATTTATACCGTGGTTGGAAGAAGCCTAGGCAACTCAAGTCGTTCAAGATGGTAATCGAGAGTGTTGCATGGAATAAGGCTGCGTTATTGGCATCCACCCACTCCATGTCAACACGGGAATTCTTGGTCGGCACGCGTAATGGTGGTATATTTGAAGCTGTGTTAGATGCTGGCGAGGATTTCTTCAAGTCACAGGAACGGTACCTGCAGCTTCTGTTTACCCTCCCTGAAAAGTATCCAGTCACTGGGATCAAGTTTGACCTATTTCCCCCTTCTGACCCACGGAATGCCCTGATCATTGTCACGACTCCTTCACGAATATATCAATTTGCCGGTTCACCAGATCGGCGGTCTGAAGAGGGTGGTCGTGTTTTCTCTTCCTTGTTCGCTGCGTATCGGGAAACTACGCCAAGTAAGTAATCAGTGGTTAGTGGCATTGCTCTTCCCTGACATGATTAAGAAATATCCGAACTACCTGGAAATCTACAGTATTCAGAACTTCATTTCTACACTCCCAACTCAGACCAGGCACTATCGCTCCCGAAGAATCTTGCTTGGATGACCGGTATGTTTCTTTGTGTTTATGATGTCTTTCACCTAATGTAAATGTTCGTAGCTCCTGGTATCTATCACGGGACACTCAATTTCGACCCAAATTCTGACGACCACATTGACTCAACACAACTCCATCCATACCCTTCTTTCTTACCTGGCACGTCCCCTGACACCTCTCACTCACCCCCAGAAGTCCCTGTCTCTATTTCTCTGACGGAGTTCCACTTCATCTTGCTATACAGGGACCGCATTATTGGTATCTCCACTTTGAATGGAAAGCAGACTTATGAGGATGCCATACCGTTGGTAGGTCACGCATATCAATGCAGGTCGCATTGTTGCTGAGGGTGGTTTAGAGACCGAATGAAGTTGTACGAGGACTTGCTGCTGACCCAGTTCGTAAAACATACTGGGCCTACACGGATCAATCCATTTTCGAGCTTGTTGTCGGCAATGAGAGTCGGGACGTCTGGCAGATATATTTAGCTCAGCAAAAGTTTGACATCGCACTTCGGTATGCAAAGGTCGGCAATATCGCATTGTTTGCCTTCATAGGATGCTGGCTAACTAATTGAGTGCAGACGGCTGGCCAGCGAGATAGCATCTTGTCTGCTCAAGCGCGTGCATTCTTTGACGAGGGTCGCTATTTCCAGGCTGCACAGTGCTATGCTCAGTGTTCTGTGCCATTTGAGGAAGTTGCATTGAAGTTCTTAGATGCCGGCGAACGGGATGCGCTGCGCTCATACTTGATTTCAAGACTCGACCGGACACGGAAGTCGGTGAGTTTTCCCTCTGTGATATTCAGCAATTGGGCTCTTACTATTTTTACATCTCAGGACTTGACCCAGCGGATGATGTTGGCAACATGGCTCGTCGAATTCTATCTGAGCAGGTGTAATGAGCTAGACAACCTGTGCGCCTCTGAATCAGTGACGAGCGATGTCGAGAATCTGCAAACCCAGCGTGCGATACTCGAAGACGACCTACGACAATTCTTCGACACGTATAAGGTACGTCATTATATACATGATTTACTCATTTAAACATATTTGTCGCAGAGCAATCTAGACAAAAATGTTGTTTATGAGTTGATCCAAGGTCATGGTCGGACTGATATGTTCCTACACTATGCTACGGCGGTCGGTGATTTCGAACGCGTTATTGCACACTGGATATTGGAAGAACAGTGGACCAAAGCCATTGATGCACTCAACCGCCAGGTAAGCATTATACTCAAGCACCGCAATTTCCCTGACCCACTGAGGACAGACGAACTCCGAGTTATATTATCGCTTTGGTACTGTACTGACCAGGCAAGCACCCAAAGAGATGATTGAATCCTGGTTAAAACAACCGTCTTTGGATCCCTTGCGTCTCATTCCTTCCCTGCTCCAGCTGCAACATCTCCCTCGCGACCCGCTGTCTCCCGACCATGCTGTGCGATACCTCAGTTACGTGGTGTTTGAGCAAAACAACAAGTCACCGATGATCCATAACCTTCTCGTGACATTCCTTGCAACCCGGTTGCCTCGTTCTTCAGAAGAGGATGGCCCGTTGCTGAATTTTTTGACCTCGGCGCCCTCGGATCCGATGACAGGCAAACCGTACTATGACCTCGACTACGCTCTTCGAGTGTGCAAAAGAACGGGACGCATCCAATCATGTGTTCACATTTATTCGCAGATGGGTCTTTGGGAAAATAGCGTGGACTTGGCATTGGAGAAGGGTGACTTGGAGCTCGCGAAGGAAAATGCCAACAAACCGGAGGACGACGCGCCGTTGCAGAAGAAGCTTTGGCTCAAGATTGCGCGATACGTGGTGCAGGATAAACAGGACATCAAAACGTAAGTAAGGTCTTCGTCAGGGTGTTCCTACTCATGAGTCTGTGTAGTGCAATGCAATTTTTGGAGAATACGAATATACTCAAGATTGAGGATATTTTGCCCTTCTTCCCTGACTTTGTCGTTATCGATGACTTCAAGGAGGAAATCGCGCATGCTTTGGAAGGTTATTCAGCCCACATCGATGACTTGAAACGAGAGATGGACGATGCGACTCGCACTGCGGAGTCTATCAAGCAGGACATCGCTGAGTTGAAGAATCGTTTCGTAACTATCGATGCGGGGGAAAGGTGTTCCGTTTGCTTGCAGCCTTTGTTAACAAGGCAGTTCTACGTCTTTCCTTGCCAGCACACCTTCCATGCAGATTGTCTGATCGGATTGGTATGTTTGCTCTTGCTATTGAAGAAAAAACGTTTGGACTGAATCGCGCGGTCGTCAAGGCAAAAGAATATCTTCCTACGCATGCGCTCCGGCGGATCATTACCCTGCAGACCGAACTGGTGAAGGGAGGTCAAAAAACCAATCTCGATAATGCAGTTTCTGTCACGCCAAACGGGCATTCGCGCCAGGCGACTCAACAGCGCACGCTCCTATCTGCTAGCTTTGAAAGCCCAATACAGAATGGTACCAAGGCCGCGAATCTCCTCGGACGAAATCTACTTTCTGCTGGAGACCGCCTGAGAGATCTTATTGTTCCAGATGCGTTGGCTTCGGTTGTGTCCGCGCCGGGGTGGATACCGGGTATGGGTGGGGGAAGAAAGGTTGGGGTAGATAAAGAGTCTGAGAAGAAGGCAGAGAAATTACGGGCCGAGCTGGACGATGTTCTCGCGAGCAGTTGTCCGCTATGCGAGAGTGTGGTTGCAGGGTTGGATAAGCCGTTCGTGAAACCAGATGAATTAGACACGACGTGGGCGTTGTAGGGACTGTACATGGTATGAACATAGCATGCTGATATGCTCTAATATAGCGGTGGTTAACCGTGAATCTTTTTTGTGCGCCCTGCTTTTCGTCGTAGCCTCGCAGTTTTTCTAGCTCCCATCTTGGGCACGATTAGTCTCAAAAGGCGATTATAAGACCTTGGATGTACCTTTGCTTTGTCTTCTTCGAGTCTGCGCCGCTCCTCTGCTGCGTTTTTCCTCTCGAGGGTGATTTCACGTCTCCTACGTCACAGGATTACCTATGATCCCCAATACGTTGCACATATTGTCGCTCACCGTTGCTTCTCAGCATTTTTCTCAGTTTTGAGTTCGATTTCCAACTTCTTTGCAGCGTTGGCTTTTGTAGTCTTCTTCATTCGCTCCTCAAAGTTGGACCTGTGTCCTGCAGAACATTGTGTTCGACTAATGGCGAATGATTTTCTGTTCAGATGGAGTGCCGTAAGGTACGTACAATGTCGCTGATTTTTGTGCCTTCCATGATTTCCCAGAGACACGTCCGTGTGATGAGGAAGTGAGAGGAACAAGCTCTTGTGACATTGGAGGGGAGAAAGGACGTTCATGCCTATATTAGGGTTGTCGATAAGGTATTACGTAAGTTAAGGTGAACAGTGAAGCCCATGTTTGTTTTTACTTACTGGGCGACGTACCAGTGCATCGAGGGAGTCCTAATGAATTTAATTTTATGATGCCGAATATTGAAACTTTGTTTTGGATACGTGGGATTATTTGTATTTTATCGTGTTAGAGTCAAGTTCATGTGAAGAAGCCCATCCTTGGACCGCTGCGGTCATGTTGAGGTCCGTCCATTCTCCATGGGACGCCCAAGACGACCTTCGAAGCGCCCGCTCCTATGCTTCTTGTCATACTCGTTTTCCTTCAATTTCCGAATTTTCCGACTCCCCATCAGTCTACAGCCATGCTTATTTCTCTCCAGACAGCAGGGATATTGAACCGAACACCAGTTTATATCGCTATGACCCAGACTCCTTCAGCCAGCGTCGGCCATCTATGTCTAACTCTGACTACCTCGATGACCATGCAACGAGTAGCCTGGATCTTGATGATGAGGACGTTGCAGGTGTTTCAATTCACACTGCAGATACAACTGATGACACGGAACATGACGACGAAGACGATGATGCCTCCCACAGGATAAGTGTTCAGGGCCCCAAGATACGGTTTCATTCTAGAGCTCCTTGGGAAACTGGAGGGGAAGACGCCATTGACGAGAATGACTCGGATCATAGTGCCATTTCCACCGCGTTTGGCAAGAAAGTCAAAAGTAAAACTGCGAAGGCTGATCTCATGCGGCACTTCGGCAAGAGTTCCTCCGCCAGACCCAGCGCCGAGTCGATCCGTTCTCAGGCTCAGTCTAATGGTTCTTTTGAAATTGTCGCGGCTAATCATTCTAGTTCGCGAGGTGCCTTGTAGTACGTGTTTGTCTCTCTCGATGCGTAACGTTTTGACCCCCAACATGCAGCACCCTGGCCCAAGAATCATTCTCGACCTCCTCTTTGACCGTCCCCTCTCAACAGTTTCCTGCCCCTTCACTAAGAAATCGTCATAATTTTTCTTTACCCCGCACTACAAACTATCCACCCACAACTCACTATGACGACCACATACCAGAGGAACCTCAGTCTACCACCAGCTCCTTGCGAGAAATGGGACACATTTCCCAGCCATCATCTTCCACACAAGATACACCCAGACCATACTCTCCAATTTCGGAGGTTCCACGAGATCACGAACGTAGTGCCACTGTTTCGTCGTTTCATACTTCCCAATGTCGTGTGTCTCACGAGGACTTTATACATCCCTATGCCAACCCTGATTTGGTGGCTTCTTATGCCCCTCCTAGACCTACTCAACTCCGTTCTGTCTTTGGACATGTCTCGCGAAGCGATTCGGCTGCTACTGTGACTGACTCACTAAGTTCGCGGTCCGGTGCTTTCTCATCTACTATAACACCAGACACCTCTGCCTCCTCCATACCACCACGAGATCACATACCCTCCACAGGCATGCGAGTTCATGGAAAAGATATTTCTCCCCCCATTACAGTTCTCCATTCCAACGACCTAAATTCAGCGCAATGCGATCAGAGCACCAACTTGCCATCTTTTCAACCCCCACCCGTATTTGAAGGTGTCCCAGGTTGGAATGGTTATTCCTCTCCATCTGTCACTTTGATATCGCTGCAGGAGGCACAAGCGAGAGAACGGACCCGCAGTGCTACCGCCAATGCCATGGTTTCGTCCCCCTCTCGGGTCCATGAGACTACCTCACCCGTTCCTATTCCTGAGCCAGATGACTCTGCCAGTATAGCGAGTACTGAGACTTCTGCTGCTGGCAACTTCAAGCGGGCTCGCGCTCGCTCCACCAGTGCTGGCGCTCGTGCTAAAGGTGTCCTTCATTCAGTCGTTGCGGCATCTTTGCATAGTAAGCCTGAGCGAAGGGGTTCAGAACCCGATGTCGTTAATCCCAGCGGGCAAACCCTGAAGCACAAGAAAAGCGGGTTTATGAGACTCTTTAATGGGCGTGAACGGGAGAAAGGTCGTGATAAGGGGAGGAGTCCACCGCCCCCAGTTCCATCTTTACACGGTGTTTACTCGGATTACCCTCACGGAGGCAACGAAGATGGAAAATCGTCGCTTCCGATCATCCCACCTCGCTTATCGTCCTTGGGCTCAGATTCCGGGAGTCGCACTGCCCTCAACGAGTCCTCATCAGATGCCGAACAGGAGCTTTCCCCAAAGTTGTTGTCGTCACCTTCGCTGAAGCGCGCCCCGCCCTCGTTGTACATATCCACTAGCGCATCAAGCCACTCTCCACTCGGCGCTGAGCGACCCACCGACCCGGCTCAGTCACCCCAGTCAGGGAAAAAAACACCTTGGTGTTCTCCGCTTGGCGCCACTGACTTTCAAACTCTCAAACTACGTCCAATGTCTACGACGTTCAGCTCTCAATTTGCTGACATTGTCGCCATCCCGGAGGTAGAGCATACCTCAGACCTTGAACTGGACACCCCCACATCTACAATTAGTTCAGTGGCAGCGCTCTCGCCCTTCACTCCTGGATCATCGCGACCCAGCGACGATAAACCATCGCCAGTGGAACAGTCCCTCGTAATCAAGGCTTTGCAGGAGCAGATGATAGCAACGAAGAAGGCCTCGCAACGCCAAATCTGGGAGCTGCAAGGCCAAGTGAGGGACTTGCAAGCTGAAATTGAGGACCTCCATACTGCGGATGTAGACAAGGGATATTGCGAACACTGCGGTAGGGGGGGTCCCAGAAGGGAGCGTGAAGCTTCTAACGCAGGAACAAAGAAAATTGGTGTCGTTGACAGACCGAGGGGACGCACAGGCGATACCGCTCGCTTCGTCAGTAGGAACTAGGCAGGTGTCTGACAATTACCACAACTATCACATTCACTTATTTAGGAAGATTGGATCTCCATCATGGCACTCTTCACTCATTATTTCTTGTTTGGCTCACATCCAATATGACTGCTAATCAGTCGATCGTGTGCATTTGATATCTGGACTTACACTATCCATCTAGCTCTTGTCTTATGTGTAGCTTCTTGTTTTTCCTCCACCCTGGTCGCTAATTGGGCATAATTCTATTCATCTTATAAACTTATCAGTAACTTACCACATTCCTTCTAGCGCCTTCCCATGTCGTTCATTGTTGATACCTTTGATTTGTTCCTGGTTTTCAGTCCAGTTTATATATACCTCTGAATCGGCATATCTCTTGAAGTACTGTATATTGTTTGCTATGTTTTCCCGCAAGCAGATGTATGTGATATATAGAAACAATCTAGCTGTCCAAAAGTCCTATGTGTATATGATGAGAGTTTGACCATCTCAGCTCTCGTCGTCTGCCCCCAACAGCCAGCCAATGCCTCGTTGAAGCACTCGGCTTGCTTGTTGGGAGACATCTTCACCATCCAGCCTGCGGTGGCTTTCATCTCGACTTCCCGACCTGGCTTGACCCTCGCGACTCTCTGAACGCTCGCGTCCACCGACTCTGAAAGGGAAATTAGATGCAACGCGGCTGAAGGCTCGACCAGCGAGGGCAGCCGCATCCTCGGCATTAAGAAGGGGAGTTGTGGGAACGTGGAGATTGTTTAAGCGTGATTGCAGGGAAGAGACAGGTTTTGTAGCGGCAGGTTTCGGACGGGGGGAGTGATCAGCAAGTCGTTCTTTGCGCACCTCCAAATCTTCTTGTTCCATTCGCCGCCAAGGAATCAGAATATCATTCAGTTTGTCTGCCGGGCACAG
The DNA here is from genome assembly GCA_003313855.1 of Suillus sp. MG131. Classification (NCBI taxonomy): domain Eukaryota; kingdom Fungi; phylum Basidiomycota; class Agaricomycetes; order Boletales; family Suillaceae; genus Suillus; species Suillus sp. MG131. Next base: position 588 of record QLOO01000626.1, on the reverse strand, counting down.
CTCCAGCGCACGACCCATAAGCGTGAGCTTCTGTTCAATGTCCGGAAAATCTGGATGCCGCCCAAGCTGAAAGCAGGAGAGCCAGCAAACTTCGCTGGCCTCCTGGAGTCGCTGGTCGCCTGACCCTGATGATGTGATAGCTGAGCGAAGCTTGAATACTACGTCGATCATGTTTTGGTTCGTATCAAATGCCCGCGTAAAATCCTCCGCTTGTAATGCGGCGTCAGATACCATTGCGAGAGTCTTCACCTCTGCAACGACATCATCTCGAAACCCGAGTTTGTGAAGGAGGTCAAGCATTACTTGTGTATGTTTATAAGCATCTGCATTGCTCGAAAGGACGCGGGAGATCAGGGACAGGCGGTCTTTGGTGAGTCGTATCTCAATGGGCAAAATGGGAATTCCTGGTCGAGACATGATGTTGAATGAAGAGAGGCGGGACGTGGCCTCGATGAAATCTCGCTCCTTGGTTAACTGCTGAGATGGCGCAGGAACGTCCAAGCTAGATGAAGCATGAAAACTTTGTATCCTCCGGTATCATGAGGGCTCACCAGTCATAGGCAAGTTTCATGTCGCCAACTTTGTAAT
>QLOO01000625.1:0-18272 GCA_003313855.1 Suillus sp. MG131 | reverse complement strand
ATTATCAATCTCATATGAACTTTTCGGAAAAGAAAACGTATATCGATCGTTCCCCACACGTCCCGAGCCCTCACCATACTTATGGGACGTTTTTGAAAGCGTGGGCCGCAAGGGGGAAGAAACACGTCAGCTCGCGCACGCTCTTTCATACAGCGTTTGTCCTGTTTTACTGGGGCTTCTTGGAGATATTGACACTTTGATCTGTTATCCGAGCCCATGACAGGCAGTCAGTGTATCCCTACACAAGTTTATTTCAAGCCAGTCAAACGTCAGGTCATGGTCCGGCACTCACCAAGGTACTCCTCTGATCATCGTGCCGTCAATATCTTATAGCAGGCGTCCTTGTATTGTTTACGCCCAAAAGTGCCACTTCGTAGCCGTAAGTAGTAATACCACTCCACCCGCCGAAACCCTTTTCACTAACAAGCACGTGCCTTATGTTTAGCTATCTGCCAATATGTATCTGGTTGGTCGCTTTGTGGCGCTGGTGAGTCGGAGAACAAGTGGGGAAGTATACCGTACTCGCTCTTCGACTCGCTAGCGCTTGGAATGCATATGTCACTCTACGTACGACAGCGACCACCCACTCGCAGTCCACTGTTTTATTTGTCATGCAACTCGTACTTCTCGTTTGAGGTGGGGTATTCTAGTACAATGACGGTCGCTCAAATCATTGTTGGATGTTATATACATCTCCCTTTCCCACCGCTGTGTTGTTACTGCTGTCTGTGTAGTTTTCGCGTCAAAGTTCGGGTAGGCTCGAGATTTTGCAAACGCGCTATGCTGATTATGAACATCGCCAGGTCATCATAATTCACTAGTCCTAGAGCATCACCTTTGCATAGCTCTCGACAGCCGAGAGGATGGCACGAGGAAGGGTGATCACCTTGCCACTGTGTCCACTGGCATCAAAAGCATGATTGCAATTGAACTTACAGGTGAATGTTACGACATATCAAATATTCCGAGCCATCCAGATGTGCCACTCACCAAGCACATCGCAATACTGGCAGATGGGAAACAGGACCGAGATCGACCCTTCTTCCTGATGAATACATTTTCTCCCCAGTTGTGAAGGAAAATACGCATGTCGATCACTTTCATGTTCCTACTAGCAAATGAAATACACATGTCGAGACATTTGGAATGGGCTCGCTCGGCATAGCCTAAATCGCCCTTCACCATTTTTGCAGAAGAGACAACGGTAAGACTGATTTCAATGACAAAACTTCGTTTTTACAAATTAGAACTTTGCAGTCTGTTGAGCATCTAACATCTAACACTCGGGCTGGAACATGGTCGGCGCTCCATCGAACGGAAAGTACAAGCCACTAGAGCCTATACATCACAGTCCAGTAGCAATGCGTTCGGTGGCCAGTAGAGTATCCACAGCATATCCATTAGATATAATGCCTGGAGCCGTAAAACCTCGTTCGACATCACGTCCTACTGCTGACCCTGCAATATCAGGAGATGTATCCATTACACGACGAATGATCAGTGAAAAGGTAGTACGGCGATGTACGCCACGACCAATACTGAAGAACGGAATAGACAAGCCATCTATACACCTTCGAGATCAGCGACAGTACGATACTGTCTGTGACAATACGTACGAACGATGATAGAACCAAGGACGACGAATGATACGATGGGCTGAAGAATTACAGCGAGGTACTGTGCTTGATCTGCAGGCGGGTGTTCCGGAGTGGGCAAACGCGTAAGCGCGAGAGAAGACACGAAAACTGCGCCAACTCCCATCTAGGACATATTAGTGGATATACAAACGAGGTTCAACTGACTTACCGGACCTGTATTAAGGATGTGAAGTTGAGATGAAAGTCACAGCGTGACTAAGCTGCTCACCGAAGTGGCCAGAGAAGAGAGCTTCCTTCCAGGAAGTGATCTCCGGCACAAACTTGTAGACCATTAATAAGAATGGAATTCGCCTCAAGAATACAATAGCAATCATGAGAAGAACAAGTCTCCAAGGAGTGAGGCCGTACTCAGGAGAGTGATAGTCGCCAAAAGGAAGCCAAGCGCCAATGTAGATGAAGCAGCCGCAGTTCAGGACATAATCGATTACGGATGAAAATGCGTCGTTTTCTGTTTGTGCATGGAAGTAACCATCCCAGGAAATTGCGCAACCTGAAGGCAGGTTAGACTCAAGTATCACGCATTAGAGTAGATGCAGACCTGCTGCAAATGCTGCAAGAAGATCGTCCGCACCGATCGTGCTTGCAACTCCCACAGTAAAGATAGACAGTGTCAGATACTGTGAGATGTACGATTCGCGATCTATGAAGCCCTTATCATGGCATATTTTCATGAGCTTGGAGAACAGATGACCTGAACTACAAACGCAACACAATCAGAACGATGTAATCAGATAATTAGGCAAATTCACTGACCCAGAATGGCACCGAAAACGGTGCCAAGAATGACCTGGTCTTTTGGTACACGATGAGTGCTCATGAGATGATCAAAGAACCGAGAACACAAACATAGCCATCCCACCAAGAACCACTTGCCGATAGCGGTTTGAACGGACGTCTCTACGGTGAGGTATATGGATATCGCAAGAAAGGGATATGCAAGACCGTCATTCGCTGCTGACTCCGCAGTCAATATTTGACGAATATTCACAGGAACGTGTTTGGTAGCGTATTTTCCGCCTGTAGAGCAGATTTAGATACCAGAGATCTGCTGTTACTTTCGATGTCATGGTTGATGGAACTGACGAATGATGGCAACACATGTAACTGGGTCCGTAGGGGTCAAACAGGCAGCGATGCAAAGTGACGAGACATAATTGAGCCCCGGGAACAGTGCTTGTATGACACCTGTCATGATGATCAGCAAATGAAAATTATATCTAAGATATACATACTGGCGATAACAACCCAGCCAAAGGCCATTGTGGGCACGACCATGACAAGTAAGCTCCTGGCATGCTTTTTCATATAGGCACAGGGTAATTCGACTCCTACTGCGAACAGGCCAGTGGCAAGAACAATACGCATGACCTCTAATGTTATGGTATTTTCAAAGGAACCCCATAAGCGAGGTGTGAAAATGTTGGCAGCATAAGGGCCGATGATGATCCAAAAGCCCGTTCCGAGGATGACTTCATTGATATAAAGCTGTAAAAGGTTCGAATTATCGGACGAGGCTTCATGGCAGATGGGTTATTTATCATACCTTTTCTCTAAGTATGAGGGATATCATCGAGAACTACGGTCAAGAGTCAGCATACTGCGAATCCAATGAGCAATGGTGGTGTAGAGCAAACTAGACAGTAGATAACGATTGGTTAAAACTGGGCATGCAGTTTGCAAGACACTGCGTTAAAGGAAATTCAAATGGAGATTGAACGGACCGAAACTGCAAAACCACCAAGACAGATGTATGCCAATCCTGGCGCGGACACCTGAAAACAAAGAGTTTGTGATGATTCCTATCGCAAGGTTGAGTTGATAAGTGTACGGACATGTAGTAAGTTTAAATCCATGGTAGTGGAATGCTGATCGAATCAAGTATGCAAACCTTGATATGTGGTGGCGTGGCCACTGGCAGACGTGAGCTTGGAACAAGGAAGAACGAGCCTTCAGCCTCGGTTCCAGTACTATATGTGTATAGTGGGTCTAGGTGTTGTTCAAATTCAGGGTACTGTGACTCTGAGAGAAATCAAGTTGAGGGTGTCAAGTCGGTGAAGCGAAAAACTGAAGACTCACATGTCCCAATTTCAGTAAATTTCAAGTGCATAGCACAATTATTTTAAGATGGGATAACCCCATGACCTCCCATGTGTCAGATGTCATGTGTCCTTGAAATCGGCTGGCTGGCTGAGCTTGATTCTATCACTAGTAGCACTCACCCTTCTGTAAGCCCACGTGCAATAGCAGTACAACTAGATGTATCGAGCCACCGTTAAGGTGCAAGGGAAGCTTAGCGACCTCTGTTCTTCAAGATGCGGTATACCTTGAGTGTCCTGTCGTCCAACACGCTGCGAATAGAAGCCATGTCTTTAACTTGTGCAAAGATATAGCGATCTGGGGTGATCTTCTTAATGAGCTAGTGAAAATACGGCTAAAAGATTGTCCAAGGCGCATAATCAGTCGTAAGGCTCGCAAGTGAGAATCAGAAGAAACTGCCCAAGAATACGGTAAAGCGAATCGATAAGTAAAGCCAAAGATTGTCTAAGGCGAGACGTCCGTATTATCTCCACACACGTACCCGAGATGAGCAGTTATATGCACCTGCCATTCTGATACTGATGAGTTGAACTGTTACATCGTATGTTCATCAGACGATGTCGTAGGTCAATCTGCCAGCACTTGTAATAGATACGCTAGATTATTAGGTGCGACCAGATGGTTGAATCTGCGCAGAAGTATGTGTTTGGCACGTCTCTTTAAATTAGCTTTGGAATTGTAAGGAAATATTCAATGTACATCTTCGCTCATAGCACGGCCTACACCCCATGATCAAATTCCTGAGCCCCACTGTCTCGTACGCAGTGCGATCGACGAGAGCTCTAATCGTCGTAGGAGGTGCAGGTTTCTGCGCATGAACGGTCACAGAAGAGAGCGTGACAGCGCACACAATGAAATTCTGACGGCAGTGAGGGTGGCGAGTCTGCATGTAGAACGGGCTTTTGGTGGTGGAACACGGTATAGGTGGGCGAGGTGTCTGTAATCATGCATAGACCGTTGGGTCTGTCACTTTGGGATTGGTATCAGAATTGAGCGAGAGGACTGTCAGCGAGTCAGGATTTGGAATTGAGAGGGTAAGTATGTGTGGTTAGCCAGGTGTTGGATTGCCCAAAGACCATGGTAGTAGAGTTTAACGTTTAACGTTCAAGTTGATCTGAATCTGGATCGAACTGTATACCAAACAACGCCAAATACAGCTCGAAGTGAATGCGTTGTTTTTGATCACAACCGTGTTCATTCACCCACATGAGCATTTCATGCGGTGTCTGCTCGCCCGCTCCGAACTGATGCACTCCGAGTCGGGACGTGTTTCCTCGCGCCTACAAGATCTCATCGCATACCACAATGATCTGCAGCAACTTTCACCCATATGAAATACTCAACCTGTTTTATGTGCTTGAAAGTTGTGGGCGTCATGAAAACCCCTTTTATCGTTCATAAGTACTATCTTTCATACACTGGTTCAAGCAGGACCCAGTCACGGTGTATGCGGTGTTATCCCTGTTCATAGAACACTTAGTTCTTCCTGTTTTGAGCACTTTGTCTGTATTGCGGTACCAATGGTGAGTTCCAAAAGGACGCACTCGTACAGTCGCATTTCAAACCACCAACGTGAATGACAACCTCCAGGGTACCAGTTGCTGTCATCAATGCCTAGACTGGCTCCTTTCGGCGTCCTTCTCTTTCACGCCTATCGTGGATATGTTCTCTAGTATCCAACTCACCGTCTCGTCCTCGACTGTGCATTGTATGCCTTGTGATTGTAAGCATGATGGGCGTTGTGTCCTGATACTTATAATTGGTGAGACTTAAGATATTGCAGTTCCCACTCCAAGCTTTTAGTGTTCGATACGCATACTAGCATGTGTGGTAATGTCGATCTGGAATTCTTGGAGCAGGCAATGTATCTCAGCGTTTTAGAAAAAAAAAACAGAAATGACGCTGTGAATTCGTAAGGTGGTTGGTGCACGGTCAGGGACAAAATGAAAGGGCGCTCAAAGCATCTGTGTCTGCAACCCTGCGCGTGCGTATACTTGGAACAGTTTGTTTTGATGGAATGATCATAGCCAAAGCGAGGAACGATGTGTAATAAAATTTGAACATTTTGTCGCCCATCATATTGGGTGGGAATAGCAAACAGATTGATGCTGTACTGTTATTAACCATGGCTGTGAGCCGAGAAGCGAGGAGAAGCAACTGTGATGAATAAAAGGATGCAGGGCTCAACGCACAGCTGTCATGCAAAAGGGGGGTGTCAGGGCAAGATGGTGCCCAAGGCTAAGAGCTGCACTCACGTCCAGAAATTGATCGCTCATCAAGTTCATCACCCCTCACGTTTATCGCTGATAGCGGGAACCTCTCAGTAACACCGAGTTCGTCTGTATTTCCAGCGCGGATAAACTGACGTTTGGTTTGACCAGGAGACCCGTCGTCGAATCCCTGCCAACATTAGTCGTATAGCACACTGACAAAGGGAGACCTTACCTTTACACCATCGAACGCTTCCTTGCTCGTACTACTTCACGGAGACGCAGCCATGGCCTCTGGATCAACAAAGGCGGCTGCTACAAAGTCGGTTTTGAAACCATCAATAATTTTAAAAGGTCACGGAGAAGGGATTTCATCCATATCCTATTTTCCAGATGGCCAGCGAATGATCAGCGGAGCTCACGACAAGACCGCTCGGCAATGGGATCTAAAGGCGGGCAAGGAGATCGAGGAAGCGCGGGTTTTTTGCAAGGGGAGGGTATGTGCAGTGGCGGTATCAAGGGATAGTCGGTGGGTTGTTGCTGCTGGTGGAGGCTGGGGTAGGGCGGAGTTGGGAGCTTGTGAGGTTGAGACGGGGATTGTGAAAACACTCGAAGGACACTCAGATCGGATCACCTGCATTGATATCTCTGCGGGAAACACATTGGCGAGCGGGTCACATGATAAAACAGTGCGGATATGGAACTTGGACACCGGCAAACTCGTGGCTGGCCCATTCAAGAGCATCGGTCCGGTGAGCGCGATCCGGTTTTCACCAGACTCAAAGAAGCTCGCAGTCAAGTTGGATTGGGGAACATGCCTGGAAGTCTGGGATGTGCAATCACAGAAATTGGATGCGAGGGTAGGTAAAGTTGGATCCATGCCTATGGCGGTCTCGTTGTCGCCAGTTTTCTGGACAAACAAGAATAAATCCGTCATAGCCGCTTTCCAATTCACCGCAGTTTTTGAACCTATAAAGCCGAATCTAGATGACGACTCATCAGGCCCCTGGTCGATCTACGAGTTTGACGCCTCGACGCTCGAGACTGTTGGAGCTCCCTTTGAAGGCCATAAGCGTGTCACTGGGCTAGCACTTTCATTTGATGGTGCTCTCCTCGCTAGCGCTTCCTTCGACGACACCATCAAGCTCTGGGCTTTCGAGTCCCGTCAGCTCCTCGCTTCCTTCGACGTTCAGAATACTCTCAGACTTGTCCTCTCACCAAACTCACACCAAATAGCTTACACAGTAAACACCGAAGGTGATTGCAATGTCTGCATCTGCCATATTCCACCCGACGTCCTTGCTCGGGCCCGTGTACGTATTCTTCTCAATCATCTCGTACTGTTCGTGTGCTAACATTCCATCACAGAATATTGCACGCAAAAAGTCAAACGCCAATCATCTACTGCATGTGCGCATCTCATTCTTTCACTCTCCCATCGCTGACGTCGCCTAGTCTGATGCAACCCGTCGTTCTCCTGCTGAGCACCGCAAATCACCAATATACGCCATACCTATGGTGCAGAGACCTCTGCTTACAAGAGACCCGCAGCAACCTGCTTTCCTTCGACTCAGCAAACTCCTTCGCTTCTCTCCTCGTGCACATGCAGTCCCTGTTCGTCACACCCAACCTTGTGATCCCCTGGATGTATGCCGTGACTCTTGTATCTCGGTGCTTTGACAGTTGACTCCGACAGGTCCCTGCTACATTGCCCCTACCATCCTCTCTCTCAGGTCAGGCCGCAACTCGATTCGATCACGTCAGTCTTCAATTTCTATACTAAACTCAGGTTGCATGACTATGTTTAAATTTAGTTCGAAATTAGTTCCCCGCCTCCCCGCTCGAATGGAGTCGCACAATCCCTACGGCAGCATCTCTCTTTCCTCGTGCCTAGACACAGCCATGGGCCACCAGTCGTTGAAGTCGCACCAGACCGCAAAGTCACTGTAACGTACATTTTCTTATTTCTCAGTGCCTTTTTCTGATTTGTGCCCTACAGCGACTTGCTGCTGTCAAACTACCGGAATACAAGAAAGTAGACGATACTCGGCACCCGTCTAACCAACAGGCTACCGTGCCGCAGGAAAACGACACATCTGACATCGATTCGCTCCCAGACGTGCATTGGTGCACAGCGTTCCTCTGTTATTATTCCTGTCTCTCGCATGGTAGACTGAGGATGCCTCCTCGATGGCGCTTGGAGCGCGTTGACGTACCTCGCCAGGATGGCGCAGCAAATAGCAGCTCTGGTGGTGATCACAGCCGCAGTTGACTTCGTATACACTCATCTACTACTGTATCTCCCTAACTGATGACTTCACACTTATATATCAATTATATGCCATGCATATGTGCAATACTCGGTGCATCTTCCAAATCCTGCCACAACGTATTATCATCCTTCCACGTGCGCTCATAGTAGATGTTGATCTGGTCAAGGTCAAAATGACATCATTCTACATCATCATGCATCATGGACTGTAGTGAGACAGGTGAGACATTTGTATTCGGATGTCTCACAATTGCTCTCTCCCATATATAAGGCCGTTGTCCGCACCAACCTTCTCTACTTTTACTTGCTTCACTCGTTCAGACCTCCAACTTCATATAGCATGTCGATCGGGGCACACCACAGGCTCCACAGCACTCACCTTGTATGCGAATTGACAAGTCTCGAGCATGCGACTTAGACTAAATGGTTGCCTGGATTCGAGCGAGGAGACGTCTCACTTTCATATCATTGGGGCTTCACAACCACCGGCTTTAAGTCCTGTTTCTCTGATGCTCTCGGAATCGACTGGATATCGAGTCCTGATAACCTTTTCCAAACGATATCGATCTCCATTCCTTCAAACCCTCTTTTCAAGGACAACCTTGTGTTTTTTTGGAATTTACCTCGAAATCCTCTTGCAGTCCCTCCGGATTGTCCTCTGCTGCCTAAGCATCGCTTTGGATACTCGCTCGACCGGTCCGATCGTTGACCATCAATCAGTTTACATTTATCGACGGACCTTACGGCGCTAGCTTCGATTGTGCACAATGATTATACTCGAATCGACCGAATCAGTCCTCGTATGAGTATCTGCCTATTTTCTCAATTTCATCTAACCGAACATTCCACCTCGATTTGGTCGAGTATCCTTAATTTCCCTTCCGATGACCACTTTTCGCCCAACTGAAGGCTGCGATGAGTGATCGTTTTTTTCTCTCACTTCCTTGGCTTTAAACCTCGAACTTCGACACTCGCTCTTTGGTTTTCGATGTCACAGCTCAAATTTGCCAACGTAATCCGATATGCGACTTGGATCTACCTGAACTGGCTGTGGAGCATTTGTGGGCCGGCTGTTCATATGCCCTTGATGGTTCAGTACGGCATCTTGGATTCTATCTTATGACCGTTCGCATCGATCTCCACTTCTTTTGATAATCTTGTTTCCTTCGCTCTTTGGGTGCTTGGCGTTCTCTCTGGCTTTATCACTGTCCCTTCAAATTCCAATCGATCTCCGTCCTTCTCAAGCTTGCTGTGGGCATGCGTCATGCGCCATGTTTAGTCAGACTTGTGCATCTGCCTTTTTGATGAACATTGCTCGATGGTACAACGACAACTGGCCCGCTGAGACGCTGATACTGGATGTCCTTCGTTGTTTCGCTCTCCAATCCTCATGTCATTGGCTTGTATGAATTGTTCGACAGGTCAGTGTTTTGAAATTTGTGATTATTTGAAACTCATACAACAATCTTCCGAGCCGATGTTCGGCCCCGGGTTACTTTCATCTCATAACACGAGACACCGCTGCGAGTCGCGACGGATGTTGTTCAAATCGAGCGATGTAAGTCGAGTCTTGATCAAGGTCTGGTGATGTCAACAACAAATTTTCAACCCAGATTCATCGCTAAATAGGAAATATGAACCAAAATGCTAAATTTGCCCGGAGGCCCGAGGCTACAAGACTAAGTTCCTTGTGGTAGTAGGAATTGCTGCTAATATCAGTCATCTAATACACTGACAACGGGGAACCTCACCTGCGCACTGTTGGCATACCTAAAGAAGACTTTTTCTATACAGCTTCACAGTTTCACCCAGAGACGCAGCCATGGGTTCCACAGCAAATGCAGCTGCTACGAAGTCGATTTTAAAACCAGAAATGACTTTGATGGGTCATAGAGAATACATTCCATCCATATCCTACTTCCCAAGCGGCCAGCGAATGATCAGCGGATCTTGGGATAAGACTACTCGGCAATGGGATCTCAAGACGGGCAAAGAGATTGAGGAAGCGCAGAATGTTTGTGAGGGGAGTATATTGGCAATGGCAGTATCAAGAGATGGTCGATGGGTTGTCACTGGCGGTGGAGGTTGGACTAAGAATATTGTGGAGCTGAAAGCCTGTGAGGTTGACACAGGGATTGTGAAAACATTTGAAGGACACACACAGAATATCAACTGCATTGATATCTCTGTGGATAACACGCTGCTGGCGACCGGGTCGGAAGATAAAACAGCGCGGATATGGAACCTGGACACTGGCAAACTCGTGGCCGGTCCATTGGGTGAGAGCGAAGATATGGTGGGCGCAGTTCGATTCTCCCCAGACTCGAAGAAGCTCGCAGTCAAGTTACGCTCGGGGAAGTGCCTTGAAGTTTGGGACGTCCAATCACAGAAATTGGACGTCAGGGTTGGAGAATATGGTGGATCAGGAGCCACAAATTCGTCGATGTTCTGGACAAACAGCAAAAGCATCCTAGCCGCTTTCAGCTTTACCGAGGATGTGTCTGCTAAGAAGATCTACGAATTCAGCGCATCGAAACTGGAGACTGTCGGAGCTCCCTTTGAAGGGCACAAGAAAGTTATCACCGGCCTAACACTTTCATTCGATGGTGCTCTCCTCGTCAGTTCTTCTGGTGATAATACCACTAAGCTGTGGGCTTTTGAGTCCCGCCAGCTTCTCGCTTCCTTCGAGATTCGGAATCTTCATAGACTTATTCTCTCACCCAACTCACGCCAACTAGCTTACACGGTAGATGCCAGTGGTGACTACAAGATCTACATTTGCAACATCCCGCGTGATATCCTTGCTCAGGTCCGTGTATGCATTTCCCCGCACACATCTGCTCACTATGTATCAACGTTTTTTACAGACGAGTGCACGCAAAAAGCCAGCTCATAGGGATCTACTAAATGTGTGCATCTCGTTCTTTTACTCATGATGCCTCTCATCTATCTTCATTGCAGTCCGATGCAACTCGTCGTCCTCCTGCCGGGCACCGCAGACCACCAATCCCTGCCATGCCTGTGTCACGGAGACCTCCGCCTGCAAGAGACTCACAGCGACCCGTTTTCATTCGCCTTCAGCAGCTCCTTCACTTCACTTCTCGCACGAATGCAGGTCCTGCTGTCCAACCTCGTGATCCCCTAGATGTAGGTTGTGTATCTCGGTTCTTTACCCTTGGTTAAACAATGGCACTCCAGGTCCCTGCTACATCGCCCCTACCATCCTCTCTTTCTGGGCAGGCCGCAACTCGGTTTAATCATGTCAGTCTTAATTTCTCAGTAAACTCGCATCATGACTGAGTTTCGAGTGTGTATCAAGTTCGATATGAGTTCTCCACCTCCCCCCTCGAACGGAGTCACGCAGTTCCTACGGCATCATCTGCCATTCCTCGTTCCAAGACACAACCTCGGTCCACCAGTCGTTGAAGTCGCACCTGGGCGGAAGGTCACTGTAACGTGCATTTCCTTACCTCTCAGTGCTTTGTTAATCTATGCTCTACAGCGACTAGCTGCTGCCAAATTTCCGGAATACAAGAAAGTAGATGATACCCGACATCCGTCTAGCCAACAGGGTGCCGTGCCGCAGGAAAATGACACGGCTGACATTGATTCGCTCCCAGATGTGCATTGGTGCAAAGCCTTCCTCTGCTATTATTCGTGTTGGTCGCATGGCAGACTGAGGATGCCTCCTCGATGGCGCTTGGAGCGTGTTGACATACCTCGCCAGGATGGCGCAGCAAGCAGCAACCCTGGTGATACTCAAAGGCACAGTTAACTTTGTGTACACTCATATACTGCTGTATCCTGCACAACTGATGATTTTCCACTTATATACCAATTCTACGACATATGTGCTCGGTGCATCTTCCCACTCCTACCACAACATGAATTTGGATGAGTCGGATTTATCATCCTACGTGCGCTCATCGTGGATGCCGATCTGGTCGAGATCAAAATGACATGATTCTACATCATCCTTGACTGTAGTGAGACAGGCGAGACATTTTGTGTTGGGAATGTCTCACAATCCTCTCACATATATAAGGCCAGTGTTCGAGCCTTCTCTCTTTTATACTTCTACTTGTTTAGACTTCCAACTTCACATTGCGCTTGTGGTATTCATTTGGAACACGCCACAACACGAACTTTATGCAATCTCCTAACAAGTCTTGAGCCTGAGTATGCAATTCAGACTCCACGGTTCCCTTTATTCGAGCAAGCGGCCTTCAGAGTCATCGACTGAATACCGAATTCCAGATCACCGATAATCTCTTTCAATCGGTATCGATCTCTGCTTCCTCAGATCCTCGTTTCATGGACGATCCCTTTGTTTTGGCCTCCACCTGGAAAGGCTCTTGCAGTACCTCCGGATTCCGATTGTCCTCTGCTGTCGCAAGCATCGCTTTAGAAATTTGTGTGACCAACCGATCATTGACCGTCAACAAGTTTACATCTGTCGACAGACCTTACGATAGCTTCAACTATCCACCAAAATACTCATGATGGAGTCGACTGGATGAGCCTTATCAGTTCGCGTGGTTCAACAATCGCATCGATTGTTTCTTGGAACCCGCCCATTTTCTGAAACATAATTCGAGTTGTCCCGACCCAACGTTGCACTTCAATGGTTGGTCGAGTACTCCGCCAATTTCCGTTGATGACTGCATCTATTTGCCCAATTGAAGGCTGTTACGTGTGGTCGTTTTTCTCACTTTTCTGGACCCCGAACTTCAACACATTTTCTGAGGTATCCGATGCTACGGCTCAATCCGAGGACTTCATACGATTCAGCGTGCAACTTTGATCCGCTAGGACTCGCTTTCACAAGGTCAGGCCAGTCTTTATCCCTTATTAGTTTGTCACAGCTGTGAGATTTTCCTGACTACCCTATAATCTAGTCCGCATTGATCTCCAGTACGATCTCTGTTTTTTTCGTCTCCTGTTTTCCCTTCGTTCGCTGATACTAGACGCTCTTCCTCCATGGCAGATATGCAGATATACTTTGCTTTGTCTGACTTCACATCGCAACTGCGTGATTATTTCTATGCGAGTCGAACGCCAACATTGTTGATATCTTACTACCCCAGGCAATTTCGGCCAGTCCCTAACAACAAGCTTGAGGACGAAGAGGAAACAGATGTTCTTGATCCAGTCGTCGTACCTTGTGGATACTTTTCAGGTCATACTCAGCAGGAAGGAATTGGATTGCATAGGAACCGCGACCTAAATCGCTAGCGTTAATGACCACACGATGCACTCACCATCTCAGGTCGCTCTCGATCGACTCCAGAGGCATTGGAGAGTAGGTCCAATTCCTAGAGAACCTTTCCCGTCCACCAGAATTGGCTTGTATGCTGAGTAGATTTAGTCGCATACACTGACAACAGGGAACCTCACCTTCGTAAAGAAGACATTTCCTATTTAACTTCACATTTTCACCCAGAGACACAGCCATGGGTTCCACATCGGAAAATGGCTGCTACGAAGTTGATTCTAAAACCAGAAATGACTTTGATGGGTCATAGAGAGTACGCCCTGAATGCATAAGGTGATCAGGCGAACAACCAGTTCCCAAAAGAGCCACGTGGCTGTTACATTGCACATCTGCATACAAAACAGTTTGATACGATGGGATGGGGAAAGGTGGTTTTTTTGTAAGCGTTCACGCATTCAAAGTGAGACCAACTAACGAGCAACGATAAATGTTTGTCGCCCATCATTGGGTGGGAAAAGGAAAACAGCTTGACACTTTAGTCATGGCAGCGACTTCAGGGCCGCCATGGTTGTGAGGCAAAAAGCGAGAAGCAAATGCTATGCATAAAAGGATTCTGGGGGAATCCACGGCTGCCACGCAGAGGGGGCGTGTGGGTATATATATGCAAGGCGGCGCCTAAGGTCAATAGCTGCACTCACATTCAAGAATTCATTGCTTTTCGAGTTTTCTACTGCTAAAGCACTAACCTTTGGGTGACACCAGATTCTCATCTGTATCTCTAGCGTAATGAACTGACGTTCGGCTTGACTAGAGGACCCATCTCCAAAGCTGCTAGCGTCAGTGTATAGTACACTGACAACGGGACGCGTCACCATTAATCACTTTCGAAGGAAACTTGGCCGTACTTTACTACCAGGTTTCACTCACGGAGCCGTACCATGGCATCTACATCGACGAAGACAGCCGCCACGAGCTTGATTCTGACCCCATCGATAACTTTGAAGGGTCATGGGGAAGAGATTTCATCTATATCCTATTTTCCAGATGGCCAGCGAATGATCAGCGGATCTTCAGACAACACCACTCGGCAATGGGATCTGAAGGCGGGCAAGGAGATTAAGGAAGCGCGGGATGTTTACGAGGAGGCGGTATGGGCAGTGGCGGTTTCAAGGGATGGTCGATGGGTTGTTACTGGTAGTGATCGTGGGGAGCTGAAAACCTGTGAGGTTGAGACGGGGACTGTGAAAACATTCAAAGGACACTCAAGTCGGATCACCTGCATTGATATCTCTGCGGACAATACACGGTTCGCGAGTGGGTCATGGGATGAAACAGCGCGGATATGGAATTTGGACACCGGCAAACTTGTGGCTGGTCCATTCAAGAGTGAAGATTGGGTGGGCGCAGTTCAATTCTCCACGGACTCGAAGAAGCTTGCAGTCAAGTCATTGCCGGGCCGATGCCTTGAAATCTGGGACGTCCAAACACAGAGACTGGATGTCAAGGTTGGGGAATTTCAACGTCGATCAGAACCCTCGTCTTCGCTACGTTCGCCGGTATTCTGGATAAACAACAACAAAAACGTCTTGGCCGCATTCAACTTCACCAAGGATGAAGCCATCTCAATGATCTACGAATTCGACGCATCGACGCTGGAGACTGTCAGAACTCCCTTTCAAGGGCACACCGATGATGTTACTGAGCTCGCACTTTCATTTCGCCATGCTCTCCTCGCAAGTGCTTCCCTCGACGACACCATCAAGCTGTGGGCTTTCGAGTCCCGCCAGCTTCTCGCTTCCTTCGACATTCAGAATATTTTTAGACTTGTCCTCTCACCCAACTCACGCCAATTGGCTTACGTGACATCATGCACTGAAGGTAGTTTTGATGACAAGATCTGCATCTGCGATACTCCTACCGAGGTCCTTGCTCAGGTTCGTGTATCCATGTCCCGCACACATCTGCCCACTATGTATCAACATTTTTTTTTACAGACGAGTGCACGCAAAAAGCCAGCCCATAGGGATCTACTAAATGTGCGCGTCTCATTCTTTTACTCATGATGCTCCTCATCCATCTTCATTGCAGTCTGATGCAACTCGTCATCCTCCTGCTGGGCACCGCAGACCACCAATCTCTGCCATGCCTATGTCGCGGAGATCTCCGCCTACAAGAGACTCACAGCAACCCGTTTTCATTCGCCTCCAGCAGTTCCTTCACCTCACTTCTCGCACGAATGCGGATCCTCCTGTCCAACCTCGTGATCCCCTAGATGTAGGTCGTGTATCTCGGTTCTTTACCCTTGGCTCAACGATGGCACTCCAGATCCCTGCTACATCGCCCCTACCATCCTCTCTTTCTGGGCAGGCCGCAACTCGGTTTAATCATGTCAGTTTTAATGTCTTAGCAAACTCGCATCATATCTAACCAAATGCGCATCAAGTTCGAAATGAGTTCTCCACCTCCCCCCTCGAACGGAGTCACGCAGTTCCTACGGCACCATCTGCCATTCCTCGTTCCAAGACACAACCTCGGTCCACCAGTCGTTGAAGTCGCACCTGGGCGGAAGGTCACTGTAACGTCCATTTCCTTACCTCTCAGTGCTTTGTTAATCTATGCTCTACAGCGACTAGCTGCTGCCAAATTTCCGGAATACAAGAAAGTAGATGACACTCGACATCCGTCTAGCCAACAGGGTGCCGTGCCGCAGGAAAATGACACAGCCGACATTGATTCACTCCCAGATGTGCATTGGTGCAAAGCCTTCCTCTGCTATTATTCGTGTTGGTCGCATGGCAGACTGAGGATGCCTCCTCGATGGCGCTTGGAGCGTGTTGACATACCTCGCCAGGATGGCGCAGCAAGTAGCAACCCTGGTGGTGCTTAAAGGCACAGTTAACTTTGTGTACACTCATATACTGCTGTATCCTGCACAACTGATAATTTTCCACTTATACATCAATTCTACGCCATCTGCGATCCTCCGGGCATCTTCCCAATCCTACCACAACATGAACTTAGATGAATCAGATTTATCATCACACGTGCGCTCGTCGTGGATGCCGATCTGGTCGAGATCAAAATGACATGATTCTACATCATCCTGGACTGTGGTGAGACAGGCGAGACATTTTTGTGTCGGGAATGTCTCACAATTCTCTCACATATATAAGGCCATCGTTCGAGCCTTCTCTCCTTTATACTTCCACTTGTTTAGACTTCCAACTTCACATTGCGCTTGTGGTATTCATTCGGAACACGCCACAACACGAACTTTATGCGATCTCCTAACAAGTCTCGAGCCTGAGTGTGCAACTCAGACTACACGGTCGCCTTTATTCGAGCGAGGAGTCCATCTCACTCTCACATGTGCCTTCACAACCATCGACTGGATACCGAATCCTACACAACCGATAATCTCTTTCAATCGATATCGATCTCTGCTTCTTCAGACCCTCTTTTCAAGGGTGATCCCATTGTTTTGGCCTCCGCCTGGAAGAGCTCTTACAGTACCTTTGAGTTCCGATTTTCCTCTGCTATCCCAGGCATCGGCGGCACATCGCTTTAAATATTCGCTTGACCAACCCGATTGTTGACCGTCAACAAGTTTACCTCTGTCGATAGACCTTACGATAGCTTCGACTGTTCACCAAAATACTTATGATCGAGTCGACTGGATGAACTCCGTCAGTTCGCATGGTTCAATGATCGTGATCGATTGTTTCCTTGGATCCGCCTATTTTCTGAATGTCATTCGAGTTGACCTGACTCAATATTGCACTTTGATGATTTGCTCGAGCACTCTGCTAATTTCTTTCGATAACTGCATCTGCTTGCTCAACTGAAGGCTGTTATGTGTAGTTGTTTTTCTCACTTTTCCTTGCTCATCTGGACCGTGGTATTCGATGTCACGGCTCAATCTGCGGATGTTGTACAACCCAGCAACTTGGATCCACTAGGACTTGCTTTCACAAGGTAAGGCTCTGTTAAGCATCTTTAGTCTGGCTAATCTTTATCCTCTGTCGGTTTGTCACGGCCCTTATGTTCTCCAGTCTACCCCTCCGCTTCTCCCATCCCTGTTTTAGCGAACTTGTTTGCCCTTCATTTGCTGATACTGGATGCTCTTCCTCCATGACAGATATGCAGATATGCCTTGCTTTGTCTGACTTAACATCGCAACTGCGTGATTATTTCCATGCGAGTCACATGCCAATATTGTTGATTGGTTACTACTCCAGGCAATTTTCATCTTGTTTCGGCCAGTCTCTAACAACAAGCTTGAGGAGAACGAAGAGGAAAAAGATGATTTTCATCCAGTCATCATGCCTTGTGGATACTCCCCAGGTCATATTCAACAGGAAAGAACTAAATTGCATAGGAAACGCGACCAAAATCACTAGCGTTAATGACTCCACGATGCGCTCACCATCCCAGGTCACTCTCGACCGACTCCAGAGGCGTTGGAGAGTAGGTCCAAATTCCTAGAGAACCTTTACCGTCTACCAGAATTGGTTTGTATACTGAGTAGATTTCTCTGTCGCGTCTCACTGCGCTCGTCTCTGACTTATCTCTCTAGATAACAAATCGGCAGTTGCGTTCTCTGAGGGACTTGAAAGCTGTCGATATCAATGACTGAAGAGCGTCTGTTGGCATCCAAAGCGAAAGTACAATGAACAGCAAGTAAAGAAGAAAGTCGGATGCTAAAATTGAATACCACAGCACATCCAACGTTTTGGGCCTTCCATATATACCGAGACTTGGAAAACACTGGCGGGTGGGAAATAAAGAAAGGATTGACGCTCTAGCACAGAAATTGAACG
>QLOO01000622.1:0-30966 GCA_003313855.1 Suillus sp. MG131 | reverse complement strand
GACTTCGTGAGATCTTCCCGGCGGCATCGTTATTGGCAGGTGGCTCGGGCTTACCGCAGTTCGCTGGGCAGGAAAAATGTTGTCGGTGCTAAGGTATACAGAGGCTGAAGCAGGGAGACCCTCAAATCCTCCTGCTTTTAAGCCGAGGGTGCGCGCAGTATAATTAACTATTACATACGATTCATCTCGCGGTACAGTTCGCCAACTCCCGTGTCATACCAATTTTTGGCCTATAGGAGTCCTTTCTTCTGCTTTTTGACGAAAAAAAAGTACAAGTCTCAAGATCTCAGGGATGACGGTGCGAATTTTGGGCGAAATTTTCACCCTTTGACCTTGTTTGCAATTGATCGACGTTCATGCCGACGGGCGCGAGGCAAATGGAGACGTGAGCTTGTATTCTGCCCAAGGAAATTGTTTCCCGAAGTCGTGGTCCCTTTCTCCATTCCGTGGAACGTGCAAAAGGTACGATCTTATTGACAAGCTTCTCTTCCTGGGTATCAATCCCCTTTTGGTCCCTCTGAAGCTCGAAGGCGTCCAGCCTGAGGATTCCAGGAAGGGTGTATTAATAATTCGACATTTTGTGAGATACGCAGACTTGTTCGTCAAGACAAGTCGGGGGATGAAGCGGCAGAACATTAGGGACCATCGACAATGTCCACAGGTTACGAACGGACCTTGTTACGGTGGCCTGCTTGGCGGCCGGCTCCTGATTTGTCAGAGTAAAGGTTTGGGGCATTTTAGCGGCATCGCACCTCCAAAGGTGTGTTACAAGGTTAGGCTCCTGTCCAATTTAATTTCCCGTTTCCGCTCCATCGCACTGGCATCATGACAGTACAAAGAACCGAGTTCACGGTTATTTGTCGCTGAAGAAACTCATGATTATCAACTTGTCTTCATTTTGGAAGAGCGACGTGTTCTCAACTTCCAAATATTGCTCCTGCAACTCAACCATGTTAGACCATGTTCCCACCTCGGCCAAGCGGATGACAGGTCTCTTGCTCGCATGTTGCCGAACTCAAGGGCTATGTCTTGCGTAGATTTCCAGATCCCCTCTCTATTTGGACAATATTGTCAATCGATGAAATCCACCACTGATCAAGGAAGGCGATTTGACGCCGCGTGAATGTCATCGGTAGTCTTTGCTTGGTCTTTGCACTGGAAGTTCTTCCACGACTTCGAAACCCCGCGCTGGAATCGGTATTTGAATCGTGACGTGCGGGCACTATAACACAAATCTCCACTCTCTCGGCAATTGATGCAGCCCCAGCAAGTATCCATTCTCGGACCTAATGCATATCTGCGATAACAGCTTCCTTTGTTGAGACTATACGCCTTAAAACCTGCATAACATCCGGCGAAAGGCGGAAACCTGCAACTGAATTCAGTTGTCACATCCTAGGTGAAACACGTGAGAGTCACGGTACCGATACTAGCCTTGGCAGCGAAGTTGTTCGTTGTATGATTATAACAAGAAGGCCTACCGGGAAACGGCTCCCGAATTCATCTTTTGATGCGGTAGATAAACGATATTCCCCGTCGCCGTATTCTGCTTCATGTTCAGTCATCGAGCGTGAGGCAAAATGACTGGGCGTATAAGCACGTGGCACCCGCATTGTGGATGTGATGGCTCATTGCTCACATGGTACCGCGAATGTCAGTTAATTTACTCACGTTGAATTGAAGGACTTACGAGGATGTAATCATCTGTACGGTCGTTATCAGAGCATGCTCCGGATTTATTGTTAGATTGACTCGAGTTTCTGGATCCGTAGCATATTGCTGCTGCTTCAATACGGCATTAGGTGACATCATATCAGCATCTATCAACATCAAAAACTTCATCAACCAGGCCATCTGTCAGTGTTGTGGTATGAAATCGCAGGATGCCGTCTTCATACCGATTCATATCCGCCTCAGCTCTGGCAACAGGTTAATCAATGGCGCCAAAACCTCAGAAACTGAAGGGAGGCATCGCCATGACAGGCTTGCCAGATGGACGTTTAGAGACATTTAGTCATGACTATACACGCTATAGTAATAGCGATAACAACCCTGTGCAAAAGGCTACGGTTCCTGTCCGGTCGTCGAGGATCGGAGACCAGGCGACAAGCGCACAACGAAAATGTGATGGGTTGCGCATAACAACGATCCACTGACGTACAAAAGGAATCAGGGATCCAGAAGACTCGCGGCATAGGCTTGCCAAGGGCATCCTCCCACCTTTTTACTTGATGCAAAATGACATGTTCGCCGCCCCAAATTTTCTTCGGACCAACTTCTATTGAGATTATCACGGAGATCGCGGATGGTTGTCTTTGCAGATCTCAACTCAAGAACAGACAACCGCATAAAAAGCGAGATCTTCCTGACTCAGCCCTGAGATATACAAAACATGCATTATACGTCCTAACCCCCCACTTAGTCTAATGTTTGTGCAAAAAGTAAGATGCACCTCATGTTAGTGCAGGAATTTCCTCTGACGCAACCTCCGCGACCTCATCGTGAGAAATCTTTTCCTTGACATTCCGTATTGGCTCGCCCCTGATGACCTTCTTTACTTCTTCGGCGTCCAAAGTTTCGTATTCCACTAGGGCGTGTGCAAGCTGCAAGCGCACAAACGGAAGCTGGTGAGTTGTGAAAAGCGATAGAAAAAGAGATGTACGCACCCGATGTAGTTCCTCTTTCTTTTCCGTTAGGAGTTTGGTTGCCCGCGCCTCACCTTGTTGCAGTAATCTAACGGCAGCATGGTCAGCATAGCGGCGACAACTCAACCGAAGTTACTCGCTTGGTGATCTCCGCATCTATCTTCTCCCTTGTGGCAGGGCTGATCGCTTCATCTTGGTCGCTATAGAATACTGGGCCAACTTTTTCCGAGAAACCCCATTTCTACAGAAGAAACCCAAGTAGCGGTGAGATGCTCACGTAATGTCAGAGAAATAATTTGATTTATGCTAACCTTGACCATAGCGGTTGCAGTACGAGTGGCATGCTGAAGATCAGATGAGGCGCCGCTTGTGAGGCCCCCCGTTCCATAAACTGAAATTCTAAGTCAGGAGTTGTGGGAGATCGAGGTGAGAAGAACTCGCTAAGTCCTTCCGCTACGCGACCACCCATGCAAACGTCAATCGTGGCTTTGAACTCCGTCTGTGTTACTGAATACCGGTCATCTTCAGGAAGTTGGGAAGTCTGATAAATGTATAAATCAGCATAGTTTTTCAGGCCTGAAGGGTCACCATCGGCACGTACAACGCCCAACGCATGACCACGCGGTACACACGTGACTTTGTGGAGGGGCATGGCACCATCTGTATAAAGAGCTGTCAGGGCATGACCTCCCTACCACCATCCATCAGCTTCGAAATTTCCACACGAGATTCGAGCGGTTGATGATGCACCTCGTGATAAGCGGTCAATAACTTGTTCTTCTCGTCAATGTATGCGCTCTTCCTCTCGGCTCCCAAAAGAATGCGATCCTGTGAGACAGGGTTCAAAAATCGACCTAAGTTAGCCGGTAAAGGAAGAACACGTGCCTTGGCCCATTCAAAGTGCTTTAATGTAACCTCGCTATAGCCTTCCTTTGATGCTTGTATGGCAGCCTGACTAATATATAATGTGTCAAAGTCTCCGAGAGACAAAGAAAAAGCGCGTGTTGCACTCACTTCACCATGTTTTGCAGTTCGGCACCGGAGAACCCTGGCGTTCCCCGCGCTAGTACTTTCGGATCGACAGCTAACGGAAAGCCCGTCATGTTTTGGTGATTGGATTGCACCGAGCAGGAGAAAAAACGTACCAATGCTTGCGACCACCTCTTTCATGAAATGCTGGAGGAGCTGGACCCGACCACGGATATCGGGCAAAGGAACAGCGATAATCCTGTCAAAGCGGCCCGGGCGTGTCAAAGCACTAGACAAAAAATTGTCAGGGACATCAGCACCGGATATGATAAGCCTAGCACTGACAGGTCCAGACTTTCCGGGAAGTTAGTGGCGGCAATGACGATAATGCCTTCACTTTGCAGAAAACCATCCATTTCCACCAACAGTTGATTCAAGGTTTGTTTCATGTAATGTTGGTCCCTATGACTGCGCTTCCCACCAACAGCATCCAATTCGTCGATGAAAATAATGGCGGGCTGTCTTTTCCGAGCGGTCGCGAAAAGCTCTCGGACACGCTTAGCGCCAACACCCACGAACATTTCCTCGAACTCAGAGCCGGATGCGAAGAAAAATGGCACCCCCGCCTCCCCGGCTATAGCACGTGCGAGCATAGTTTTACCAGTGCCGGGAGGTCCTGTTAGCAAGACGCCTTTTGGAAGTTTACCACCGAGGGATGCAAAGACAGTGGGATCCTTGAGAAATTCTACGATGTCGTGGAGTTCCTAGGTGGGCGTAAAATATAGGTATTCTCAGGCAGTTTATAAGCTGTGAAGCTTACCTCTTTCACTTCGTCGACACCATGGACATCGCTAAACCGTATGGTCTTTTGTTGAAGTGGCTCAAACTCTGCTTGCCGAGGAACAGGTTTGAGCAAGCCAGAATTCTCCAAGAGCACGGACAAGATGACGAGAATGACTGTCGAATAACACGAGATTAATAACCTGAAGCTCGTGATCTGATGTGAACTTACAGAATCCACCCAGGGCAGTCAACACTAAGAACCGAACGAGACGCATGATTGTAGACCCTTTCGCTGGAAGTGAAATGAGAGGCATGGATTTTGTATATGTTGATGGTCACTTACGCTCGCTGATAGTGACATGAATCGGATTACCACTTACGCCACTACCCTTGCTCAGGGCAGCTGCTAGATTCGCCATTTCCGTGCCCTGAAAAGCCGAGGCACCGTCAAGTCGAGAACCCACAAGTAAAGGTCCTGCGCGCCCAGCAAGTACATCAGAAGCAATCTCTTGACTTCGGGATGGAGGTGATGTTGGTGATGATGCTGAAGAAGTATCAGAAGGGGAATGTGAAGCGTTGGCGGGAGAACCAGTTGGTGAGGCGTCTGTAGCCGTAGTAGTACCAGTAGCGGCGGCAAGAAGCGAATCGCGTCTACGAACGGCCAAGTTGACTGAAGCCTCTTGACCAGTCTTGAGTAAGGATGTAAGATACAGCTGGAACGCCGCATCGGACTGGAGAAGTGGTGATGCTGAATTCTATCAAAAGCAAAATAACCCATGAGTTCAATGAGAATACAGATAAAATATCCAAAACATATTTACGAATTCGCACATCCTCTCCCAACGAGTTATTACTACTTCATACCCAGCTTTCACTTGAGTGTCTACAAGAACTTGATATAGGGCCAGCTGCTTAGCAACATCATCTGGATTTGCGTTAGCTTCTGCTTCTAGACGAGCGACCTTCGCTACGACCGATGGGGCAGGCGTCGACGATGCTTTCGACCAAGGGAATAATGACAGCGCACGTCGGAGGCATGGCTGTGCAGCTAGTGGTTGGATCCGGTGGTGGGTAATTAGCAGGGGAGCTTTAGATGCGAGCGTAAATCTTGAGTAAGGTTGTATTGGTCGAGAATTAGAGAACGAGCGGAACTGTATGCATGACTTGAGAGGCAGAGAAACGACTGAACGCCCTTGGGCGCGCAGGACGCCCGGTAACTACATAATAACATGGATAATGCAATGGTATACGATCAAACTAACAAATGCTTACCAGGAGGTGCACGGACATGCACTGGAGAGCTAGAGGGGAATGGTTGCGCTAGTGCTTGCGACAAGAGCCTAGCGTTCAGTACATACACGCAAGAAAAACCGACAGCCTTATGTAAGCCCGCATTTGGAGATTAGATGCCGCGTTGTTATATGTTTTGAAACAGAACATGACTGACAAGCAGAAAGGTGAGCCGCTCACTGATTCATGAATTCAGTTCTGAATAATTATTGCTACCAGTCATCGTCGCTCTGACATCTGCGTCCGAGACATGCACTGCTGCACTCTCCGCACTCGCTTCCCGAAATCAGCGCGATAAATCTGAGCCACAAACCTCCGATCTCACTGTGATTCTAAAAGACTTGGATTCTCTTCTTGCTCTGATATACAACTCCAGCACCAAACTTGCTCTTACGCTCAAACCATCATCTCCTACATACTCCGCTTCTCTACCCGTGATCGTGGATCTAACGAAATATACGTCTGGCATCGCGCATTGCATTCATCTTTTGAATCCCGACTTTCATGGAGCGACGCTTATCAAGGAGGTGCAGCATGAGATGAAAGCTATTCTGGAGGCTTTGCGTGCGGTCGTACAGACATTTTTGAATCTTGCTGCGCGCGGTCCGTCAATAGCAAGGAGTGGCTCCGCGGGAGAAGAGTATCTCGTCCGGACAGGCACTCTTCACGATATCATAACTCAAGCGCGTGGACCCAACGGAATACCAAAGGACAACATTTCTGCCATCCGTCGAAGATGGAAGCAAGACCGAGGGGCTCTTGAAGATAGTCTTCGAGAAGTGTCTGAAATGATAGACGGAGCCGAAGGGAGCGACAGCGATGATGTTGATGATGGTTGGGACGAGCTCGATTTGGGCGATACAGGAGCGAAGATGGACAAGGACGAGCTGGCGCGCGCAAAAAATGTACAGCACTTATCTGCTACTTTCAAATTAGCTCTTCTTAAACGCACTATTTGTCAGGTTCACTCTGTACTGCGGCTAACCACATTATTGCACAAGCGTATATTCCTGGATCTGCTTTCGTCTGCACCGACCCCACCGCCTCCGAGCTTTGCTCTAGATGCTTTGCTTTTGCAGTCACATGCACTCCTTGCTGCATCCGACGAAGTGGTCTCCTCGTTGTATATTCCTCAGAACCCCGCTACGATCAGGAAGGAGTCGTTGGCGCTGCTCGATATCATTAATGGACTCCAGTTACAGCTACGAATATTCTTCCCCAATACCTCCCTAGACCAACAGCTCTCCGGGCTCAGTCTCGAGGGAGATAAGTCAGTGTCGACACCTAGCAAACCCACGGCAGACAAAAAGTGGTTTGATATTTGTTTCGACCAGGTAACAAAGACATCCGCCAATCTCGTGTCTCCTATGTACAAGCCACCCCCGGAGGTTATCCAGAAGCTAAGATAAAAGACGCTCCAGAAGTTTCAGCTGTGCAAGCAACAGAGTATAGGAAGTTTGTAATATTACAGTGATGTGTTTACAAGTCTAGTGTTGCATGTCCGTAAGCAAGATGCGAAAGTCAAACAAAACAAGCCCTCGAGATCAAGCCTCCCCCTCCTCTTTCGTGGCACTCCGGCTCCGCTCCCTGTCGTGTCGTAGACGTGCTCTCTCCTTGTCGTACTCCTCTCTGAACTTAGCAGCAAGGAAGTTCGGGTGCAAAGCCATACAATTGTTGGCTCTAAGTTTTTGTTCAAAAGCGGCGATCTTGTCTGCTTGAGACTGCAGATCGAAGTGATGTTTCTGCGCTCGAATCAGAAACAATATCCCATGCGAATAAGGGAAAAAAACAGACAGCTTCTTCCGCACGCTTCGCCTTTGCTTCATCACGCATCTTGTTCAGCTCTTTCCGTCGTTCTTCCTCTTTCTCTCTCCTGTTGAGTCCGGAACGAGGAGTACTACCACCAGCCTGCAAAGCAAATAATCATGTAAACGTGCAAAAACATCATCAAAGCCGTCCTACCCCTTTAAAGAGCTCAGCATACACGCTTTTATCTCGCAAGTCAAAGTCTGCTGCCCCCATGAGACCTGCAGCCTTACGCTGCGGATGAAGAGCACCGATTTTTGTCACATCATCAGTTGAAGGTGGTGGCTTGGAGGGGGCAGCGGCGGATTGGGATTGAACGGAAGTGGCAGCTGAGGCAGAGGGTTTGTTTTTCTTAATTGTTGGGAGTTTGCGCTTCTTCAATTCTGGTGGGGGTAAGGCGGACTGGTCAGGTACGACAGAAGGATCGACCACCGATGGTGGATGGACGGAAGACTCGTCATCTGCAAAGAGATCAGAGACCTGACTCTGAGCTGTGATGCTAGTAGAAATAGATAGGGTGTCAGAAGGAGGAATTTTGCGTTCGTCCTTGATCATGATCTCCTTCTCCTTCTCTTTTCCAACCTTCGGCTTACCACCCTTTCCCAACACCAATTTGACCTTAGTAGGTTTGTTCTTCGCGGACAAAAATGACTTTGCTTTTCCACTACGCTTTGGTGCGGCTTCATGTTCGAAGTCCTCGTCTTCGACATCTGGGAAAGGCTCATCAAGGAAATCATCCTCGTCCATGGGGTCATCAATGTCGACTTCGGCCTCCTCTTCTGCATCGGACAACACTGCTTGTTTCTTCTTCTTTGCTCCTGTTACAGAACCTGCCGTCTTTATACGCTTTGCGCTCACCTCCACCTTAATCTTTTTTCGAGCTTGACCGGAAGCGACTGGAGCGGTGCCGGCGGGAGCGTGTAGATCTGTAGGGCCATGCACTAGAAACCGAGTTTCCTCATCTGCATCCACCTCCCCATCTACATCCACATCCACATCCATGTCATTATCCGTATAATGATGTTCATGACCTATCGGTTCCAGTTCTAGTTCTGCAGTACGAGAGCGTTTAATGCGCGAAAGCTCAACGTGAGCATCAGCAGCAGCATCAAATTCTTCCTCATCAGAATCGACGAGGCGTCTCTTTGATTTTCGTTTGCTGAGAGAGGGCTGCCTTTGATGAGCTTCCTGTGCATTAATACACGGAAATTGTTCACCTTTGAGTCTGCTGAATCCCTGATGGCGACTCGGGACATCAGAGCTCGACGTGGCTGTGCTCATTGAGCTTTTAGATAACAAGTGCAAACAAACGCGTAAATTGAACATCGGACTCCGGTGATATTTAAAGCAGGACCAGTAGGTGAGCTTGCAACAATTCAACGAGGACTCATTGGGCAGCTTCTAGTAAAAACAGTTTACGCTCAATGCGTTTACCTTGTTCGCTATGGCAAAATATCCATGGGAGACGAGCACCCTCGCGGTACCTCGCTAACATGGCTAGCCAACGACCGTGCCATGTCACCGTGCTAGGTGAACAGTACCCCACCGACCATATGACAAATATATCTCCCACAATCGTGTCAAAGCTCCCACTAAAGCTACACACACAACACTCACATCCTCTCAGCACACTTCGTGCACTCATAGAATCACATTTCCCCTCCTACTCTCACCTCTCCTCGCTCTCCCCCCTAGTCACTCCTTATCAAAACTTTGATCTGTTGTCTTTCCCAGCAGACCACCCTGGTCGATCCGTGACAGACAGCTACTATGTCAACAAGGACCTCATGCTGCGTACTCACACTTCTGCACACGAAGTAGAGGTGTTTCAACGAGGAGAGACAAAGTGGTTACTTACTGCAGACGTGTACCGGCGCGATGAGATAGATGGGTCGCATTACCCTGTATTTCACCAGACAGAGGGTGCGCGTATCGTTTCAGCAAACTCAGCGGGCATGAAGGAGATTGAGGAGGACAACGAACGTCTCGCAGCCCATTTGGAACGATCCAGTATAGAAATTGAAGATGTCCCTCATCTATCGCCGATTAATCCTTGCCAGCCAGCCCATGACCCAAAACACACGGAACTAATCGCGAAAAACCTGAAATTGTCCCTGAATAGTCTTATGCTACACCTGTTTGCTGGACGTGTCGGTGCTACCGCTCAAAACCCACTTAAAGTGCGGTGGATAGAAGCTACTTTCCCTTGGACGACGCCGAGTTTTGAGGTCGAGGTCTTCTTCCGTGGTAAATGGCTGGAAATTCTCGGCTGTGGAGTCATTTATCAGCCAACACTCGACAACGCGAGTACGTTGATGAATTGACATATATTTACGTGATGAATAACGCGTCGTTAGATGTTTCCGACAAGCTGGGGTGGGCATTCGGCCTTGG
Source organism: Suillus sp. MG131 (assembly GCA_003313855.1). Classification (NCBI taxonomy): domain Eukaryota; kingdom Fungi; phylum Basidiomycota; class Agaricomycetes; order Boletales; family Suillaceae; genus Suillus; species Suillus sp. MG131. The sequence goes on along the minus strand of QLOO01000622.1, from coordinate 21,079 downwards.
ACTCGAACGGATAGCGATGATTTTATATTCTATCCCCGACATTCGTTTGTTTTGGTCACAGGACCTCCGTTTCCTCTCGCAGTTTAAACAAGGTGAAATCACCACGTTCAAACCGTATTCGAAATACCCAGCATGCTTCAAGGACGTGAGCTTTTGGCTCCCTGAAGGCCAGACGCTTCATGAAAATGACTTCTGCGACCTTGTTCGAGATGTCGCTGGAGATGTAGTGGAAGACGTCGAATTGGCGAGTCTTGTTCTGAATCGAGTGTAACCTGGCCTGACCTCTGAGTAGATCGACAATTTTACCCACCCGAAAACTAACAGGAAGAGCCTTTGCTACAGGATCAATTATCGTTCAATGGATAGGTGAGCCCCTGTCTTTCATGAAAGCTTCTTTCTAACCTTCAAGCAGATCACTTTCGAACGATGAGGCCAACTCTCTTAATGCGCAGGTCGTTTCCTGTTTGCATGATCGATTCAGAGTTGAGATTCGGTGAATTAAATGTGCTAAAATAATATCTATCGTGCATGCAATGCACCCACACCGCTCATAGAGGCTCTAGAGTACTTACTAGTGCAGCTAATAGTCCTCCCAATACCTGCCCTGCTCAACACTGCATACTCATTACCACCTAAACTCCACTTCATAGCAATGGTATAGGTCATGATGTATCCTGCACGACGCCAACTTGCGCCGCCCGCAATAGCCGATCCTTAATTGTGTACCCGGTTTTCTGGCACTCTAATATAGTTCCAGGTTCCTTTCCGGGTATCGGGGCTTGATACAATGCTTCGTGTTGATTGGGATCAAACTTGTCACCGGTAGGGTCAAATGGTTTGACGTGATACTTGAAGAGTGTGGAAAGGAGAAGACGATGGGTCATGTCGACGCCCTGATGCAGCTCCTTCAGGTAAGTTTGGACAGATTTTGAGTTGGGCGCTGATGGATCGGACGAGTCTGGGGAAGGAGACTCTGCTGGGGTAAGGACATCCTCTGGTACGGACTTGAGGGCGAGTGCGAGAACATCTACGGTCTCAAGCAAGTCACCAGCAAAGCGAGTGATAGCAAAATCACGTTGTTGTTCTTTTTCACGAGCGGCATTGCGTTGCAAGTTTAAAAAATCTGCTTGCAGGTATTGTAACCGACTCTGGGGAACAATTAAAACGCGTGCAGTGTTAGAGGGAGAATGCTAACTTTTAAGTCCGTAGTTTCAGCTTCTTTTGCTTTGATGGTTTTGAGCAACTCAGTTTCCGGCGTGACTTCTGTCCCATCGGTTTCCACCTCCTTCTCTACGTCCGCCACCGCTGCAGGAGCTTTGTCATCAGAGTACTGTCGTGTGCCTACCATTCGCCGACCACTCGATGCTAGCACATCTCGTGAGGAGCGGCCGATAGTTCTCGACGACAGCGAAGCCGTAGAAGAACGAAAGGCCTGTCGGACGTATACAGCGTTCATGATAATAAATGATAGAAAATGGGAAGAGCTAGTTCGCACTGGCAGTGGTCTTATGAACGGAGCCAAACGCGTCCAAAATTTTCGGAAAGGAAAGGGTCGTGGGAATATGTTACGTATCCGCTTAAGAGCTCATTTCTTCAAGAATCACCAAAAATATGGCAGACAATATTGTAAATCTGCAGTGTGCTCTTGCTTTTCCCGTGTCACTGTCTTTCCGATTTTCACTGTCTATCTTTTAAAAGTTTTGTGTTGTGTGTAACTTTCGTTCGTTCGTGGGTTTGCTTGCAGATAACCAAAAGAGGCAAATTGATATGACATTTATTAAGATGCCTCGCCCAGCCTTTCGACCTTTCCTTTTATCTTCCATTTCGACCTCTTCTTCGGTTCGAAATCGTCCAAGATCCATCCTTGTTTCTACCATCATGACCGCCCAGATTATCGACGGCACTACCATAGCCAAGTAAGTGACCTGTGATCAACGTCCAACTCGTCCTAATCCAATCACGCGCGTCTAGGTCTATTCGCGATGATGTCGCGCAGAAAATCAAGGCATTCCAAGCTCAATACCCTCGGTTCCAGCCCCAGCTTGTAGTCGTGCAAGCTGGCGAACGTCCTGATTCGAGCACATACATCCGCATGAAAGCCAAAGCTGCAGAGGAAGTCGGTATCAAGTTTAATCACGTCAAATTCCCAGAAGCAGCTACGGCCGACGAGATCATCCAGGTCGTCAAGAAGCTTTCGGACGATGAAGCTGTTAGTGGTGTCCTTGTTCAGCTGCCTCTTGGACCTCATGTCGATGCGGACGGTACCCGCGCTGTCACTGAGGCGGTTTCTCCCGAGAAAGATGTTGACGGGTAAGTTGTTTTCATGTGGGAAATAGCTTTATTTAAGAAATTTAGCTTCCATGCGTACAATATTGGTCACTTGTCTTCGCGTGCTGCCGCCCCGTTGTTCGTTCCTTGTACACCAGCAGCTGTTATTCGTCTGCTGGAGAGTACTGGCGTATCCATCGCTGGGTCAACTGCAGTCGTGTTGGGTCGTAGCGACATCGTTGGTAACCCCGTGGCTGCACTCCTGAGAAGCCGTGATGCAACTGTCACCCAATGCCACAGTCGCACCAAGAACATCGAACAGATCGTCAGTTGCATCTCATGTGATTATCAGATATCACAACTTTCTCACGCTTACTTGCAGGTCAGACAAGCTGATATCGTAGTGGCTGCTATCGGCCAGTCGGCATTCGTCAAAGGTTCGTGGGTGAAACCTGGTGCAGTCGTTATCGATGTTGGCATCAACTTCGTCCCGGGTATGTTTTTTGGTCTTTGCGTACGATCCGAGTTATTTATATCAACAACATCTAGACGCGACTAAGAAATCAGGTCAACGCCTAGTCGGAGATGTGGATGAAGACGCGTTTGCTGTGGCCTCGCACATCACCCCTGTTCCAGGAGGTGTTGGTCCCATGACTGTCGCTTTACTGATGGAGAATGTATACAACTCTGCTGTTCGTCTCTGGCAGAAGGCTCGGGAGCGTAAGATCACGCCCTTGGCACTTGATATCAAGGAGAAAGTTCCCAGCGACATCGAAATTGCTATGGCCCAAACCCCGAAGCCCGTCACTCAGCTTGCAAAAGAGATGGGACTTCTGCCCGACGAACTTGAAAGCTATGGCAAGTTCAAGGCCAAGGTCGAGCTCAGCGTGTTAGACCGCTTGGCACACCGCAAAGATGGAAAATACATCGTCATCGCTGGGTATGAATTACTGGAATGCGTTTTCCTATTTGAAGTTGATCTATTTTAAAGTATCACGCCCACTCCTCTGGGTGAGGGCAAGTCTACCACTACCATTGGTCTTGCTCAGGCACTGGGCGCACATCTTGGACGTCCGGCATTCGCCTGTGTGCGTCAGCCTTCTCAAGGACCGACATTCGGTATCAAAGGCGGAGCTGCTGGTGGAGGTTACAGCCAGGTCATCCCTATGGATGAGGTAGGCTGTCTTTCTTTAGATCCCTTCTCGACCTAATGTTCTTTGTTTAGTTTAACCTTCATTTGACTGGCGACATACACGCTGTCACGGCTGCCAACAACTTGCTGGGTAAGCTTACTGAATTTACTCAGATACTCTATCCCTGATTTTGAGCGCAGCTGCTGCCCTTGATGCTCGTCTGTTCCATGAGGCGACTCAGACTGACAAGGTCTGTCAACGTTCGGAAAGTTGTTGTTACACAAGCTCATTTTCTGTAGGCTCTCTACAGTCGTCTTGTACCCTCTAAGAAGGGCAAGCGCGAGTTCGCACCCCTGATGCTCAAACGCTTGAAGAAGCTCGGTATCGACAAAACAAACCCGAACGACCTTACACCCGAGGAAATTAATCTCTTTGCTCGCCTTGACATCGACCCCGAGACTATCACTTGGAACCGTGTCCTCGACACAAACGATCGTTTCCTGCGCAAGGTCACACTTGGCCGCAACCCCACTGAGAAAGGTCACGAGCGCGAGGCTGGGTTTGATATCGCTGTGGCCAGTGAATGTATGGCCGTGCTGGCATTAACCACTGATCTCGTTGACATGCGCGAGAGGCTGGGCAACATGGTTGTCGCAACGAGCAAACGCGGAGAGGCCATCACTGCTGATGACATTGGTGTTGGAGGTGCACTTGCTGTCCTCATGAAGGACACGGTCAAGCCCAACTTGATGCAAACGCTCGAGGGTACTCCTGTTTTCGTCCACGCCGGTCCTTTCGCCAATATCGCCCACGGAAACTCTTCTATTCTTGCTGATCGTATCGCTCTCAAGCTTGCAGGAACTGAGGAGGGCGATTCTTCAGATCGCGTTGGCTACGTGCTGACTGAGGGTGGTTTCGGAGCTGACATGGGCATGGAGAAGTTCTGTAATATCAAGTGTCGTGTTAGCGGCCTCAAGCCTGATGCTACCGTGATCGTTGCAACTACTCGTGCACTCAAGATGCACGGTGGTGGACCTGAGGTGACACCTGGCAAGCCTTTGGCTGATACCTACACCAAGGAAGATCTTGTCACCCTTAAGGAAGGTTGTCAGAACCTCGCTAGGCACATCGAGAATTCCAAGAAGTTCGGTGTCAAGGTTATCATTGCTATCAACCGATTTGCGTTAGTCACTTTCCTATCATACATGGATCTTTTCTGAGTTTGACACAGCTCTGATACCCCTGCTGAACTTGAGCTCATCCGCCAGGAGGCTCTTGCTGCCGGTGCTGATGCTGCGATAGTGAGCAACCATTGGGCAGAAGGTGGTGCTGGTGCACGTGCCCTTGCCGAGGCAGTCGTTGCAACTTGCGAAGGAGAATCCGGCTTCAGATTCCTCTACGACCTTAACCTCCCCATCGCTCAAAAGATTGAGATAATCTGCAAGGAGATATACCGTGCGGCTGGCATAGAACTTAGTGAGCATGCCAGCAAGCAGCTAGAAACTTATACTCGTCAAGGTTACGGCAATCTACCCAGTAAGTCCTTTCCATATGCTTGTGAAGTTATGTTTATGCCGTCCATCCAGTTTGCATGGCGAAGACCCAATATTCATTCTCTCATGATCCGTCCCTTAAAAATGCTCCTTCGGGCTTCACCGTCCCCATTCGCGAAGTGCGCCTATCTGCTGGAGCTGGTTTCCTATACCCTATCCTCGGAGACATGCAGACCATGCCAGGGCTTGGCACACGGCCAGGTCAGTGATACCATGTGCTTTATCCAACAATTATCTCACAAAAATTTGTCGCGCAGGATTCTGGGAAGTTGGACTTGACCCACAAACTGGGCGCGTCGTCGGATTGTTCTAGACGCTTTAATCTCACGTTCTCAACCATCGTGATAAGGTACATAGTGGTCATCGTCTCGAATCTTCATCAGATTTCGCAGCTTCCACACTGGAAGCCCCGTCTCAACACGGAGCTGTTTGCCGTTCAACACGTGCATAGGTCGCCGTTGAGGTGTTGTAGACTTGGGTTATTTAAGACGGTGGAGGGTGCTGGCACGCCCCAATATTTGCTCTTCAGGGCGGCCTTGTCGAGTGTTACATGTATCGTGCGTTAAATAGCTAGCTTTTCACATGTATTCATGATGTTATCGCTACGACCAATCTACGGGTTAAACACTTCCCTGTCCACCTGGGAGTCTTACACCGGGAATGGACTGTGCTTCGGAAGAATAAGCATACGTGGGTAGGGAAGTAGTTGCAAGGCTGCCGCTCTGCTCGTCGTAGGTGATCACGTTATATGCAGCATTTACATCCCTAGCGTACGTGTTGCCTTTGGTATCAACGTACGAAAAGGTGTTGTTGCTGGTCCCGTTGGCAACACCTCCCGTAGTAAATATGGTGAGGTAACCCGCTGGAACACAGTTGAATACATATTCCCTGCAGAAACAGAGACCGTACCTGTCTGCTGGCGCTCACTGATGTCGGATCCCAAGATGAAAGGCGCAGGGACAAGCTGACGGTCATACGAGTGATCGAATATGGTATAAACTGAAGCATCATTTGGTCAGCCATGCAATGTAAGCTGAGCTGAGCGAAACTTGCATGAAGTCTCGGTATCATTATTAACCAGGGTTGTGATGTTGATGTATAGGGGATAGTTGAAGTTGTCGGTAAGAACTGAGATTCCGTTGTGAGTTGAGATAACTGAGCCGGAGGATATCTGCGCGACGTTCTGCGATGAATGTATTGAGCGATGAGCAAATTATCGGGGACAACGATGAGTCTCAAACCTGAACATTGGCGTCATTAAGATAATATTGTGTGTTTGTAAAGTCCATGCTCTGTTGGAAAACGACATTGTTTGTCGTCCCACTACCGCTGACAATGGTGGACTCAATCTTGAGAGAGCGCTGAGCCTTGACCGTAACATTGACATCTGCACCGCCGATGCTCGCTGTTGTCTCCGTTATTGCATAGGGTTGAGCGTCATATGCCGTGATGTTACCCGTCGTTCGTTTGCCTGACGGGTCCGTTACAACCTGCAAGAGTCCAGATACATACCAGTTCTGGTTGAGAGTGTGGTTTGTTTCAGCGGAGGCAACGTCCAAAGTCACGTTATGGGGGAGGCCGTCGGCAAACACCGGTGCAAATGGTGTGAGATCAAGGAAGTAGGTAGGAAGATCAATTGCACCATACGATGTGATGGGTCTGTGAACCACATGGTCGAAAGAAAAAACTGGGAAAGCACAAAATCATACCTCCAGACTGCGGGATTTATGCCGCCAGTGAAAATGACAGCATATGGAAGGGCTACACCAGCAACTTGGCCATCCACAAGGAGACGAACCTCACGAAAAGGGCCTCCACCGTATGTTGTGCCAGGTGGAAGATATCCGAGATATTCATCGGCTGTATTGTAGTACTTGAGAGAAGAATCAATCAATGTTTCGGCTTCCTTATATGCAATAAAGTGTCTCTCACCCAGAATTCCTCGGCTCCATTGCCGGACGCATAGAGCTCGGCGTAAATTTCAACAGTGTTTTGCGGGAGTGTCACGTTGAGCTGAAAGAATTTACTTAACACTCATAATGCAAAGGGGAAACCGTACAGAAAATGCTGGTGGGACTGAGGCTTCATTGCCAGTGTTGTTTTTCATCGTCGATATCGGCACAATCATGTCGGCTTGTCCAGCAGTAGGGTATTCCCCGGACGGTGCATAGAAATTTGCATAAAGTGTAGCTGATGCGTAAATTAGCACGACATCGTCTGGAATGAAACGAAAACACACGTACTCGCATACTCCCCGGTGTCAGTGGACGAGACGATGTTGTCAAGCTCGAGAATAAAAGTTCCGGGCTTGTTGAACAATGGGATGTAGCGAGTGACATCTTTTGTGTAAGTCCAAACGATACCGTCTTCGGTTGGCTCTGGAGTTGAAGTGCGCCAGACTGGGACGTTGAATATCAGTCCTCGCCATGCAATGCATGACCGTCAAAAAATAACATACTTTCCGTGTTCTGGAATGTGAAGATTCCAAGGCGATCATACTGGGTTCCGTTTGATGTTACTGTGAAGTTGAGTGTTACAGCTGCCCAGGAACCGACCGCCCCGCAATCGGTCGGCGGACTGTATGGAGTCGGATGACAATCAACATGAAAAAAAGGCAAGTACTAACACTCACGTGTACTCGACGATCTCTGGACTGAAGTGGAAGGTCAGCCCAACTTGGAATTTTCACCAGCCACAGACTAACTAACTTTCCGTATGAGTTGCCAAAAGTGCGCCTAGGAAGTACTATAGCTGTTAGAGTTGGAAACGCTTCAAAAGATTTACTCACTCCAGAATCATCATTGTGCATTGTTGCCCACTGTTTGGAACCGGAGGCGGTTCAGTGACTTGGAAATCGACAAGCACCTGGGCGCTGGAGAGCGCGGCAAGCAATACACCAGCCAGCAGTGGTGCGAATGCTCTCATCTTCGACAGCGTCGACTGCAGGGAAAGTGTCGGCTACCAATAGCAGTGGGAAGTGGATACTACGGCGTGGGGACCAAAATGTTGTTACCCAACAACATTAATATAGGCTGCTTCGTAGGCCCATCTCAGGCTTCCCCAACTACAGGACGGAAATTGATACAACGATTAAGCTCGTAGTAACGGTCATGCACAATATGATGGTACCGACGTGTTGGATCACTCGCAATACCGAACTTTGCTCTTCCAATTATAAGTGCGTCCCATCCATCTATTCTGAAACTTTGATCCTTAGACCTTCACAGCGAGCACTGGCAGGTGAACAAAGCCCGTAAACTACTGTAGATGAAATATACGAGCCAGGGACCAAGGATATACCATGTTTATATTGTTCGAATTGTAATTTGTACGAAGTTGTTCTGCAAGACTGGCATGTGTGCGTATAGTAAAAGGAAGAGTAGGTTCATAACGAGTCATCTAGGAGATTTGGTCGTTTCTTTTGTGCTGCATAGACTTACTATGGTTGACACTAAATTGACTAAATACACTGGAATCAGTGAACAACCCAAAAGTACATCTGATATTCCGCCTCACCATAGTGGTGTAAAAACTTCCCTCTACGACGGGGGACTTAATGGTCCTCTCTGTGGCAAAAGCATTTCCGCCAGCGGGCTCCACATCGATAACAGAAGTGGGTGGAGCAGCGACACGTAATGTGGCTACACCCATCCGTACGTTCGACGATCGCCCGGCAGCCAGGACATGACTGCCAATTTTTATCTTCTGCGAGATTCTTCAAGTCTCTTTGCAGCCCTGCCTCTACGCAACCTTCTCCTGGGTGTCTCCTATTCTTGCATGCGAGACACATAGTAGTGCCACACACACGACAAGTCATGTTCGCCTTGCGAGTGTCTGACGAGCACAAGAACGCGGAGCATTTCTGATTCGCGCAGTACACTCGTGTAGCCGGCGGGACAGAGTATTCCACAGTCTTGGCACGAAATCGTGTCTGCAACGATTTAGGTAATTGTCGATCGACTTTCTTTGCTGGCATTCGAATCTGGCAACACTGCAAGGGATACAGAGATTCGTCTTTCATGGATGCCTTCGCGAAATTCGCTATGCATTCCCGGCAATAGCGATGAGCACATGGCGCACGGAAACTTTGCTTTGGTGGGACCTTATCCCCGCAGGCAATACATTCTACTCTATTGCAGCGGTAAGGCTAGTCATAGTTCAAGATTGGAAGGCTCACGGTGTTTGATTTCGTTTCATAAACTTGATAAAAATTTGTGACAAACAAAAAATCGCTTTTCTATCTTGTGGAGCTCTGTGCCACTCGTCATTCGTGCGATCCTGTGTACCACTATGAATGCAATGTTATAGGTTGTCAGAGTGCTTAGTGGCCTGCCTTGTCAAGAGATAATTGCTCATGTTACGCACCATTTCAACTCTGGAGAACAAGGAGGTGGAGTGCAGCACACTTGGGGGCTGAGCGAGACGTCTGATAGGGGTGTTCCACTTCTCGTTTTGGATACGTCAAAATGGGTTTCGCTTGTTGTGGATCGAGCAAGCCGCTCTGTAGAGTGCAAGGCAGCCTCCAGGTCGCTGCTTGTCATGACGGCCATTGGTGGTGCGTTAAGAAAGACCAAAGGAGCGCCTTATGGGAGCGGTGCTTCAATATACAAGGCAAGAGCCTTGCGCCCACTTGCTAACTATAGATCCAGCTGCAGGGCCATTGAGATAACACATACTTCATAGCTGATAATACTCAGGCGTCTTTCTGGCTGTCATGAATATTACCCTTGACATGTGAATCTTCAGCCGAAATCCAAACCTAGTACTCATGCAAAAAGTCTCGACTTTGTACCCCAACCTCATAACTAATGTTGCCATTCTCAAAGACGATTCACTGAACGCCGCCTACATACCAAGACTTGGCAACGTCTGCAACGCTTGAGTTGGCGAGAATTTTCAGCACACGGTCCATGCATTCCAAAGATGTCAATCTTACCACCAAATAACTCCATAGATTATCATGACATTCCTCACAGCGTCCACCGCCACTCCTGCACACCCATTGGTGCACAAGACACTCGTTGTTTTCCTCCAAAGCTGCCATCCTCTGGTAAGCACGATCCACAACAATTCCCGGGCGCGCAGCTGCTTCCCGAGCCCCGAATTCATTGTATACACGCCTATCGGCATCATCCAACAAGCGCTGATCGTCCCATTGCCGGCAGTCGTAAGTTTTCCACAATGCTGCGCACAAGTAACAAAACTGCGTCGAGCATCGACAGGTCATGTAATAACACCCCTGCCAAAGTTCCACAATAGCATGGCAACCCGGACAGATCTGCCACCCCATTTGAGTGGCAAGGGATTTGACCGCTGATGTCTGAACATTTTCAGCACAGTCTTCGTTCGAGTGGGCTCGATTCTTGCATGCAGAGCACCCACGTGTCCCACATGCGCAGGTGATCCCAGACCTGCGGCCAGAAGATGAACCCCAGAACGCGGAGCAAGTCTGATTGGGACAATAGATCTGTGAGGTCGGTGTGGTTGCGAACTCTGCGGATTTGTCCTGAAAATAGGATCGCAGGTCCGATAGAAGCAACGGAAAAAAGTTTGCAACGGAAAGAGGCTGCTGGCAGAACCGCACAGAGTCAAGTGTCTCGTCCCTGGTAGATGCTTCGACAAGGTTTCCAAGGCAACCACGACAATAAAAATGTAAGCACGGAGTATTGAAACTTTGGGAACGTCTGGCAGGATCGCCACATATAATACACTCCACCCTATGACAAAGCAATATAAGGCCGAGGACGTAGGACGAAAACTGGGCCTAACCGAGATGGCATCCGATCACGAACTGAAAGTTGTCCCCTATGATACGGTAGATGAGAAGATTCACCGAGATCGTCCATTTCATCTGGGTCTGGCTCAACTACACCTTCAATTGTGTTGATTTCATTATGTCTGGTCCGTGGCTGGCTGTAATCTGTAAGGTATCTGATACCACTCTGGTACCAGACATGCTAATCTGGTCATGGCAGATTCATGTGGACACAGGCTCGCATCTGGTGCCCTGACATCCTGAAGCCAGACTCTCTAGGCCATCCAGGACCGTCTGTATGTTTGCTGATGGAAACCGAGCTGGTCGAAAGCCGAACCCACGGCGCCGGAGAGTGCGACGTAATTGTCCATGCAACCACTGCCAGGCGGCAGGAGGTATGGAAGTTGAGGCCTCTCACTAGTGAAGTGTAAGTAAATTAGCGGCGACTCAGGTGACTGAGTTATTATTGGTAGATGCGCAAAATTTATACTTACTACTTGACCACCTTCTGTCAAGCCACAAATACTCATTGTCTTCAAAGAACTGCTTGCCTCTCAACTAATCGTCTTTTTAGCATACATTCTCCAACCATTGTCTCAGAGTGTTCGAGATGGCAATAACTTCGTGCGACAGAACGACGACTTTGGGATTGCTGTCACAGAGGAAGTCCTTGAAGGAAGATAGTCGTTCCTTTAAACGAACCGGTACGGACTCGGTGACCCCAGGGCCAGTGGGACTTGAAACCTCGCACTCTATATGGATTTTGGCTCGAATACTACCTCCAGGAATTGCAGATCACCCTGACGCGGACCTTTCATCCCCGCGACTTGAAGTTCCTTGGCATTCGCTCGAAAGTGGAGATTGGCGGTCTTGCTCGCACTCCTCTGTTGTTTATGGATATCAAGACGCACCTCGGGTTTCAGAGTACATCGATATTCTGAATGCACACGGAAAAGCTTAACGACACTTTCCATCACTGTCCCACTGGACCCTTATCGTGAATCTCTTTCACGCGTGCAACATGTCTAGACCGTTGTCTCGCTCTGCAGTACCTTGGTCTTGTGACTTCGCACAGCTCTAAGCCATCGGATTACTGGATTCTGCACTACTCAGCACCGCAAAACCGGCTTATCATTCCTCCCGACTCGCCGCGAAAATTTATACGGGTGGCCGACGTACACCGCATACACCACGTTCGTCACAGCTTGTGATGGTCGAGGAATCGTTCCGAGGCGTAGTAGCAAGTCACAATCCTGTTTTCCGTATTTCCGAGATCGACCACCTGCAAATGCCCAACTTCGTCTAGGGGCTTGTCGCGTATAGGCGGGTGCTGAGCGTAAGCCTTTTTAGGATTGGAGTATTTGTACCAGCAAATTGCCAGCGAACTCTACAGGTGGTGGTGACGTGTTTTAGCTCCAGCAGCAATAAATATCCGTACCATTCTGTTCATAAGTAATCTGTATAGCACCAACTTTAAGCCGAAGCGCGGGCACCTCAATCCGAGATTGAGATATTGGCTCACGGCAGTAGATTGCTTACCGAATAACAGATTCGGGAGGCGGTCCTCAGGGCCAAGCTAGCCTGAGAGTCTTGTGGTAATGATGGATAGCATAATAAGAGTTGCGCGGTGAGTGCAACGAGTTTCGTATTGTGGCGTACTAATTTCCTACTAGCAGAGTCAGGAGCCATTTGGGAACGGCGCGAGCCTGACTGCAGGTCCCCGCTAGCCCGGAATGGAATCACGGGACGGAACAGAACAACGGGATGACTCAAGCAGTGACTAGGCAAGTGACCAGGCGATGCGTGCCACAGTGTGCGTGAGTAGTGACTACCAGAAAAGGTAACGCATGGCGTCTTTGACACACAAGATATTTCCATGACTGAGCAAGTCGGAATACATTGAAATGGCGGCCTAAACCTCCTCATTTCACAACCACTATGGCCGCCCAAAGCAGCTCCACCTTTTCAAATCCTCCAAACTATGCTTTTACCTCTCATCGTCTTCATCGAACTCTACATGCCTCTGACAAGCAACCAATTGTCCTTGTAGCATGTGGTTCCTTCAACCCCATCACGTATCACCATCTCCGAATGTTCGAGATGGCAAACGACTTCGTTCGGCAGAACACCAATTTTGAGATTGTTGGTGGATATCTCAGTCCTGTCAGTGAGGAATACAAGAAGCCAGGACTGGTTCGAGCCCATCACCGGTATGTGCGGCCTTTGCGCTGCGTAATCTTATCTTCGAATTTATGTTGATACACGAAATAGGGTCAACATGTGCACGCTCGCTACGGAGCAGGAGTCTTCAGGGCTAATGGTCGACTCGTGGGAGGCATTCCAGAATTATCAACGCACGGCTGTCGTCCTCGACCACTTTGATTACGAGATCAACACGGTTCTTGGCGGGGTATCTACCCGAGATGGTGAACATCGTGATGTTCGGATCATGCTTCTTGCGGGATCGGACCTGATCAGCACCATGTCTGAGCCAGGTGTCTGGTCTCATCATGATGTCAGTTACACGTGTTGCGCATGTACCCCAGGCTAATCAGCAGATGCCTAGCTTGATTGCATACTTGGACGCTATGGCACGTTTGTTATCGAGCGCACAGGGTCCAGTATGGATCAGGCGACGGACAGCTTAGCGCGCTGGCGGAACAGCATCTATCCTATCCCCCAGCTGGTCCAGAATGATGTTTCCTCGACGAAAGTTCGGTTGTTCTTTCGTCGGGGTCTCTCTGTTCGGTACCTCATCCCAGCTGCTGTTATTGATTATATAAAGCAGAACTATCTATACCTAGACGATGGATCGGGCCCGGAGAAAGAAAAGGGGAAGGACAAGGAGAGTGGAGACGCTGAGACTAGCCTTCGAGACGGCGGGTCCCTGCTACAATTATAACCGGCTTTTGGATGATACCTCGGATGATGATCTATTTAACTTGAATGTAGAAGAAGCATATGTATTCCCCCCGAACCCGTAACGGAAATGCCAGTTTCACTTCACCATCGTAGACGAACCGGTTAGCATCTTCCACGGAAGAAATCATAAGTATAAGCGTGTACATTGAATTTAAGCTGGGGTCCGCGTTGGTTCCTGAGATAGCTTTCAAACGGGGGTCTGGCTACTTGAGGGGGCTTGGAGAAGAGATGTATGGCTCATCCATACACGATCCACACATTTTCTTTTGGCCTGAATTCCAAGCCATTCAAAAGATAGTAAAAGATAGTAATGCGGTCACATCCTGGAATTCCGCGACACGATGTGCTTCAGGTGTAATCGAAAGTAAAAGTAGAACACATACGCTCAAGAGGAGTAGGCATAATGGTTGTGCACTCGGTCACCGGCCTGTCTCCATCGTTGTAAGGGATAAAACAACATTTGGCCATTGCAGGTCAAAGGCGCGCTGATGACCTCATGGGTTCCTACTGGAAGTTCTCGCATAGTTATTGAGGGAAGCCCGTGCGATAGATGTAAATTAGATAAGTGTAGGACGGCGCGTGCTACCAGTAGTCGCTGTGCTTTATGATAGTAATAGCTCAGATATGGTTTTGCTTTGAAAACAGTATCTCGTTCCATCCAACTGTCAGGAGGGCGGCGGGGTGTAAGAATGTTTTGCTCCTGAGATAATCGATGTGCTCAGTCTCGAGCTAAAAGCTAAGCTAACCAATTTCTTTGAATTTGGTGGGCGAGTTGAGATATCTTCATTCAGAGATTCTACACCAGAAAAATGAAACTGGTAGTCTGAGCGGCGCAGAACGGAAAACCCGGAATCAAGGATCATGACTCCTGGATACACAAGTCGACTAGGGTCATCGAGCCACCTTCACTGAACAATATTCAGGGCACGTCTCACCACCAATCAAATGGAACGTTCTGAGGCTGCCAGCTGAGGTGAGGCTGTGTATCGAGTGCTGTACCACCGGCCCGTATCATACCCCACGTCCAGATTGGGGGAGGTTCTGACTCCACGATAGATTGATGGGAGAGGGTTAAACCTTAGCTCGATCGCCATTAATATCGTGGTGCCAGTCACGCGCACTTGCTGAGGTTGCCGGAATCGTATTTCCTCCACGGGTAAGTACTGTTGATCATCCAGCTCTTGTACTCTTGTGCTTGTGTGGAATACAGATCTGTAATGCTGTGAGCGTGGTGTCCGTGATGCACGGGATGAGATACTTGCCTCGGCGTCATCGTCCCAGGCTACAGTGTCGATGAGAGAGAGCTACCCAGCTGCTGTCATGCATTCATGCCCTGGGGTATTTTTACTATGTCCGGTGAAAGGTGTCAAAGACGCACTCTAAAGATACAGGAGGGCGGGGTTATGAAGTTGAGAAAAGAGACGGAGATAAGAAAACGTACACCGTTGGTAGAGGGGAAGAGAACAGAAAACATCGGAGCTGAGAATGTCAACCATTACATCAACAGCAACTTCCTGCGAAATGTCGTAATGAGCTACGGTCAGCCTCGTTGAGCCCTGGGTTCAGCGAGGCCGACCGTGGCTCAACACACCAGTCAAGCAAACTGGTTGTGAACTTTAAAGCGCCCTCGTTGTTGGTAGCGTCACGTACATCACGAAACACGAGAATATTTGCATCCTACATGACAAGACTAGGTTCGTGCAGTGATCCGAAATAACGCGTGCGCAGTCGGCGAAGTAGGAGAGGAGATAAGGATGGACATATGGAATGTTCATCGATGCATTGTCCAAGTCTAGTTTAGGTCGAACATCCCCAAAATAGTATTCCTATTATATTACGTGATCAGGGAAGATGATATTAATTTTAAATTTACATATAGTTCGAACAGAAAACACGACCCTAAGATTAAACATACTAGTACTGTTGGTCGACCAGTCAACCATATGGTTTTAACAGCATACATAACAGTGATCGTAACGGCGCTCGGCCAAGCTACTCCCCGACTCTAGTAAAAGTTCTTGAAGCTGAACATGCAGGTGCTACCATGATCTGAGCGTACTCACACCAAGTACCATGTGTATGCATCACTGGCATGGATAACACACAGTGGGTTCATCAGAGCCGAGACGGTAGTACCCTTTGAGGGGACATTTCAACCCTAAGACGTAAGGCAACGATCTAGACCATACATAACACCGCACACAACTAGGAACAAAGGCTACATTTTCTAAGAATATCCTGACCCAAATTAGTGTACAATTGTGGTCTATAGCAAAGACAAAGCGAACATGACACCGTAAATAACAATGAATATCGTTTGTGAGTGGAGACTGAGACGGAAATAAACTTTCGGCGAATCTTTTCCTAGAATCCAAACAAGAGCAATTGCGAAGCAGGAACTAGCCACAATGAATGGATTGCGGAGGAAGGCCACCATAACGGCTGCTTGAACGATAGTCAAGACTATCCGGGTCTTAAGAGGAGATTCTAGAAGGACGGGTATGGTCGGGACTCCAGTCTTCTCGTCCTCGTCATAGTCGCGCACGTCTGTCATAACCTTTGGAAGACCTTGAGTTGGGAGCTTATTGGCAAGAAAATTGTCTTACACAATGACATGTGCGATTGACCGTCGACCAAATCACAGTCTCGATGATCGTCCATGGAGGCGCGTTATGGGCCGATTGCCATGATAACTGCAGCGCTGAGTGCACGACGAAGAACATCCCACAACTGTTTTCAAGTCAGAAACTACAAACTGTCAGGATGCGACAGCACATACCCTCGAATAACACCGTCAAATATAGCCTTCATGCCAGGAACTCGTTTGATTATGAATGGTTCATTAGGCTTGGGTGAATCATTTTCCACGTCTTGATCATCATTTGCCCGTATGAATCTCTTCAGTGCACCAATCCGCTGAAAATCAAGGGGTGTTGCCCACAGAAAAGCAGGGATTGTAAAAATTGCAGTGACGAGCGTCATTTTTGGCGGACTTCGACATAAAGCTATCACAAGCAGCGACGCGTTGAACGCCAGGAAGACACGCGCAAGGTTTAATAAAGGGGTGAAGCGCTTCATGACAGCCGCACCCCAGGCACCGATGACGACTTCTTGATCCCTCAGGTGATCAACACCAACAGCAAGAATGTCGCATGTCACACATACGGTGATCTTTTGCACAATATAATCAGAGACTGTAAAGGCCTGGAATTCACAAAGGGCTTACCGGTCTCCAGTCAAGCTGTCCGGCAATCTCGTAGGATAGGAGGGATGAAAGCACGAGACTACTCATCGCCACGACAATGGGCTGCAGGATTACAGAGCCAACGAAGGTCGAAACTGTAGGTGTAGCCATGTCGTCGAAGGTAGGTTCTCCGAGTCCACAAGCTCGAAAAGAGGGCGTACAATAAAATCATGGCTTTGCAGGTATGACCGCTTTTATCTTTCAGAAGGTCTTCGGCTCCCAATCTGAGGAACCACGTACGTCAAGACCTCCAGCACCGCTCGGCAATGGTCTGCGTACCGGCTCCTAGCTCGATCACCCCAAATTACCTCCTTGCCCTATGTTGACCTAATAAATCAGCCTAATCTCGCTCAAGCATGATATGCGCCTGCCGACTACACCCATACTAGTGCCAAAACCTCCTGTAGTCTCTCACCGCCTCTACCTCCCGCAACCTCAGCATCACAAAGCCTAATGTTAAATGAAAGGACCTCGAAAACTCACCGTGAACAATTGTGAAATTTGTCTTGTACGCAATAGTGGACAGCTGTAGTTACTAGTGTCGGATCAGGACGAAATATTACTTCCGAGTAACTTCCGCGGGTACATAACCCTTTGATGCTGTCCACTCAAAGTCCGCAATGACCGTACACAGCCGCAAACTGATGGGCCGCAACGTGCCCGTGTATTATTAGTGGCGCTAAAATGATTGGCCTGCTTTCGCGTCAACCTATAAGGATCCCGCACAGTATGTTTGCAGAATGTTGGTAAACGTTACACACTCCAGAAATTCGTGGTATCTGACTGGACATACAGACAGCGCTCTCCTGTTTTAGTTTTGGCGATTGGCTTAGTATGTTGCAAAAGGCTGCGAATAATCGGTCCCTCGCGGAGCACACACTGTAGGCTATAAGATAAGAGTTGCCTTGAAAAATGTCAGACACGAAATTCAAATAATTCAGTGAAACGTACCGAGCCGCCCTGGTCGATTAAGCTTTAGTTTCAGGCCTCAGGCCTGGCCTGCAGGCCCAGGGATCAACGTCAATGTCAATGTCAACGACAGCGAGCTTGACCAGCGCAGTTTCTTCCTTCGCATAATCCCCGACCTGGCTTCAGTGGTGAGTGTCTTGTCTCGTTTCTTTAATCGGGGCTGATCCAATCCACTACCAGCTACAAGTGCAGGGGCCTCTTGCGGAGCCTCGAGCTTACTATCCCTGCCTTTGTCCAGTGAGACTTTTTCCTGAACGCCGTATATGGTCCCGTTCAGCGGTCGTGCCTTGCAGCACCACTTGTCCGTGATGAATCGCACGGCACTCAAACTACACCATCACTAACACTGCCCGTCTTGTCAATGAACGTATCTTTTAGCCGGCGTTCTCCCTTATGCGAACCTCTAATATGACTCTGAGAATTCACCTTTGTGCGTATGCATGACTGATCAGACAATAATTTTATCGTGGTTGACACAGCATACGGTGTTAATATACTGGAATACTAGGTGATTGATCCCCTTTTTTTCGTGCTCTGCCTACTCGATGATCAAACTTCTGACATTATTCGGAAGCACTCTCATGCGGTACACGCACCACGCTCTTCTCGCCGGCCCCCAAGCGCCTCCAACCTCTAGGCCTCGCAGCACTCCATGCCGTCACCATTGCTGATTTTGGCACCACACAGCACGAGGTAGCCTATCGCCGACACGTGCCCCCTCGATCGGTTCATGGCATTGTGATACCACGACTCAACAAGAGTATTTGTGTTCTTCGTAGATTCATAGTTTAGTTTCACTACGTAGGTCTAGACACACATGTTTCAAGTATCAATCAGTCGTTTTCGCTGCTATCCCCCTGTAATTTCTGCGACTCCTCCCCAAATTATAATAAATGATTTGATCTAATTTTAGGCCGAGTCACGCATTCCTCATGTGTTTGGTAACGTTAGAGTTAGACCTTCATCAAAGCTTGAAGCTTCATCTGAAATTTGAAAATCCGAAAATGAGCCTTTAAGTATCCTTTGAGGCTCATGCCTCGAGCTGAATTGAGCTAGTGTGAATTTTTAGCTTACAACATGATATTTTAGTTGTTATTAAGCCCCAAAAAGTTTTATTAAGGCCATTGAAACAAGAATTGATAATATTATCTAGCAGTACATAGCGATAGCAAAGATTATCTACAGATTATGATTATCGAAGCGATACGAACGTTATCTACTCCTCCTCCTCGTCACCATCCGAGTCATCCGAATCAGCGAGATCAAAACCCATGCGCTCGTGACCCCTCGTCACAATGAGTTGTTGAAGCCTTTCATACCTTGCTTTTAAAATGGGGTCTGCCTGAATCCTGTCAATCAACACCAGAATTTCGTTGTATGTTTCGCAAAATTCTCCAGCCGAAGCGTCAATAGATTCGAACCTGCCTGTGCGGTGAGCTTTCAGTGCATTGCGCACTGCAGCCCCACCGAGGGCGATGGCGCTGTCAAGACGATGCGGATCAATGTACTCATGAAGTCCTTTCTGCCAGATGATGTCGACTATCATTTCGACGAAATATTCAGCTTCCAGAAACCGATGTTGTTCGGTGCCATCATTATCCTAGTAAGTTTGTGAATTGAAAAGTGCCTACGAGACACGAACATAGTAAGTAAACATACCAACTCCAATTTGTGTAGAAAATCAAGATTCCTCAATAACATTGGGACTAATGCTGCCTTATGGGCAACTTCATTGCCCGGTTCTGAAGAGATGGGTAAACGTAGATTGAGTGCTGTCTGAATGATGTTGGCGGCATGATCTTGGAACAGATGCCGAACATTCGACATGCACGTCACGAGTTCTTCACGAAGTGATTTGTTTTCGAATGATTTATATTTCACTTCAAAATGTGTCACTGAAGTCCAGCATGGATGAATGTATGGAGAAACTTACCTTGGCCAATGATTGAAATGCACGCCTTTTTCAGGGCCTTCTCAATGACCACCCCTCATTTCTTTCGCGTCGGCGAAACAGCATTCCTTCCTTGCATCATCACACGACGTAGTTCATCCTTTGCAGCAATTTTGATGGCATTAATCGTGGCTTTATCAAGCTCTACAGCGAAAACCGAATTGGGAACCTGATCATCTGACACAGTGGGCGCTTGTGCAGTGGTTTCGGTTTCAGGTGGTGCTGGTACTGCATGGGATACGGGTGCAGGTGCTGGCGTGGGTGCTGGTGCGGGTGCTGGTGCGGGTGCTGGCATGGGTGCTGGCACAGGTGCTGGTGCCGATGCTGGCATTGGAGGTAGGTATCGGTTGACTGGACGCGTTCCGAGGCGACCAACACTTTGCGACGTATGTAGTTCCTATAAGAATAGATTAGTAGGTGTTATTAGAGAAGAACAAACTTACATGGATGACGCCGTGACTGAACTCCCTGTGATCAACTTCTCTCTCACAGGGAATGGCAACACCAATGATTTGAGGATGTGGGACATGGGCGTCCCCGAGGTCCCAGCGCATGTGCCGCCACACACCTTGACCATGCAGGTCGAGGTCTTGATGGACAGGTCCAGCACCGTTGCCTTCGTGTGGCTGGTTTTGAGGTAGCGGATGATGCTCCTGCTCCAACCTCTCATGCTCCAACCTCTCGTGCTCCAACCTCTCCTGCTCCAACCCCTCCTGCTGCTGGTAGTCGTCTTGGGGCGGGTATTGGTCTTGAGGTTGGGATAGGTATTGGCCCTGAGGTTGGGGCAGGTATTGGTCTTGAGGTGAGGGCGGGTACTGGCCTTGGGGTAGGGGCGGGAATTGGTCTTGGAGTGGGTACTGGTTTTGGGGCGGGTACTGTTACAGTAACATGCTTCTGCAGGCCCCTATATTCATTTTCCCTTCTACATCGTCACCGGACTCTGTTCCCTTGTCTCCGCACATCGCCAGACTTTGTCTTCGAAGTCACGTGACCTCATCCTCAAAGTCACCATATCGATCCAACCCCTTGGATCGACCTATGCTTTCCTCTTTTGGTTATACCCTTGGACCTCCAGCTGCGTTGCCTTGTATTACCGTTACTTTGGTATACGGAACATTCTCTATGACTCGTTCTGACTCGTATGTTCCTTCGCATTCTATAGTACTTTACTTTTTGGATCTCTGACTCGACTTCGTCCGCTAATTCGGTTCAAGCTCAGCTTCAATACTTCGTATATAAGCTAGCTCTCACTTGTTGTATCCCTTAGCTTTAATCTACCTTTGT
>QLOO01000620.1:0-13917 GCA_003313855.1 Suillus sp. MG131 | reverse complement strand
GATGGCCATTGGGTATCAGGCAAGCGTGCAAACGAGGTATGTAATAAGGACTCAAGATTCGAGCGCGTGATTTCAGATTTTCCTCCTAGGTATTTCTCCGGCGTTCAAGGGGACACTTCTGACAAGGTGAATTGTTTGGAATCAAGAACATTTTTAAGCTGCACGAGGATACGCTGGCGACGAAGATGGCTGTAAGTTCATGCTTTCTGCGCAGGAGAATTGATACAAACCTGCTGCAGATTGAGAAAGCGACGATCATGGAGCTAGATTGGGCTCTTGCTCATCTCAGCTCTTCGAAGTTGAAGAAATCAGCAAAATCTAAGGCCGATGACTGGGTGTGTGAGGCCGATTCTAAGATTGGGAAGGAGGACGTAGGTCCCCTGTCTACTTGTTTCACGCCATCTAATCATGGGTCAGGCCGACTTACGGGGGCTGAGTGCTCTTCTCTTCGATGATGGTGTGTTTTGGCTGGAAGCAGCGTTTGAAATGACTGATTATTGAGTTCTCAAAGAACCTCCGGAGGTTACAGATGATAATGACATCCACAAGACACTCAGCGCAATAGGCGTTAAATACAGCCACCGCAACGACGACGTGCTATTACCGAGTCGTATAGAAGAAGAACGCTCTCGCACCGCACTTAAGGTTAGTGTTCGTGATATTCTCTCACAAGATTGTTGAGCGAATGCGATGGCAGGAGGCAAAGAGAAAAAGAGCAGCTGCCAAGAAACTGAAATCCGAGCGAAACCAAAGCACCCCTCAGCAATCGACGACCCCTGAACCACAATGGCCGCCTCGACGGAAGCACCATAAAGCGCCTCTGTCTCCGCAGTCAAAGTGAGTTCTCAAACAAGGTCTAAAGTATTGAGATTCCTACTCATCGTCCGACGTAGATTAGCCTCGCGACAAATGGCGCTGATTGAACTTAGCATGATCAATAGTCCAGCTGACCTACCTGTGTTTGCCCAGTCGTTGTGAGTAATTCGAATGTTGCCGCAGATAACTTTGGCTAATTTACAATTAGTGCTCGTAAGTCAAGTGAAGAGCAGAACGAGATACTGGCGAGACTGGACGAACATGTCCGCGGTCGTTCTTGAATTTTGCTGACCCACGATCTACAAGTAAGATTTCTTGGACTGCCAGTAGCAGACGCATCAGGATTGATAGTCATTGGTTCACGAACAGAGTGTGAATCTGTTGGCACTATTAGGATCGATCAATTATTATATACACGCCGGTAATGTGGTGATGTTGACATTTCTCTGTCGTTGAAGGACCACGTGTCGTACGTAGATAGTGTACTAGAGATAAGTAGTAATAGGTGTTGGAGAACAAACAACTCGTTTCAGTTCAAGCTTCAAGACTCTAGCCAGTGACACGTAAAGCCATATAAAGAACCTATGTCTATACTGTAGCTCAACGACGGTATGAGCAACTTAATTAGCAGACGAGAGTATGGGCATATCAATGGTATCATGGTAGATAGTATAGAAATACAAGCATGTGACTAATTCTGCTATCGGTCACCATGTCTCGTTAAAGGAAAGAATCTCTGATTGCGCTAAGCAAAATGTGTGATCCGTCTAACTCCTGTCCTCTACATATTTGCTGGGAATCTATTAGTCTCGGGGCCCTACTAGTCAGAGCTTATAGAAGACCGTTCCTTATAGATCTATAGGTCTCGTGACCAGCTACCGTATCATAGACTCATCAATTCACTGATGCTGAGCATCGTCTGACGGGTCCACGATCGTGATTCAGCGTCGTTACTTTTTGGCAATGAATCTCACACCATTATCATTCTCAATAGTGATTGAATGCAAGTAACCAGAGATTCACTGAGCAATTTGAAGCCAATGCTGCTGAATTCACTCCCATGAACTTGATCTAATTATTTTTACTTCCCACAGTGTAGCTAACGTCGCGTGGTGCGGGGAATGTATACGCTACTTCCTCTAATCCACAATGCTTGGCATTTGTTCTCGCTACGCATAACTCCTGGTCCACATTTTCTGTACGTGAAAACCTCTCCGACTTTGTGTTGAATTCTGTGATCAAGATGAAGCGACGAAAATGAGTAGGTAAGGTTTTAGCGCTTTAGGTATGTTACGACAGAACTACCATGCTGCTGTCGTCGTAGCGAAGGATGCCACGCTTGCCTTACGTTACGTACATACATAGAGACAACATGGAGATACGGTCAGTTGAATTTTGACAGAACACTTGCCTCATGCATGTGCCAAATCCAAAGTGGGTACTAAGCACACAGGCCTGCAGTATCTAATTGTTACACAGCTCAGTCGCAGTGCCTATCTTATCAATGAGTGATGGTAGGTGCCACCGGTGGGTTGCTTATCCGAGCCAGCCTGAGTTTATATGGCTTGCTCCGTGATGAGCGCTCGATGTTGTAGATAACGAAAGAGGATTGGAGTGGGACCGCTTTTTTTCCGCATTCCACTGCTGCTTCTTTTCATCCCACTAGCTGCGCGTGACATGAAACCACCGCAGCACGCCATTGCAAAGGCAGACGAGGCCCTGCTCGCCGAGCTAGGGTACAAGCAGGAGTTCAAGCGTGCATTTACACCCTTAGAGGTATTATAAGTGCTGCTATGTTAAGCGATTAGAGGACTGACGGAAACGACGATCATAGGTCTTCGGGATAGCTTTCAGTATCATTGGCCTACTCCCTTCAATTGCGTACGTTGTCCTTTTCTTTACCTTCAAAGGGTGCAGTTTCTCTCACTGTTTTTCATAGCTCTGTTCTCTTCTACGCTGTGCCTAATGGAGGACCAGCATCCATGGTGTGGGGTGTACGTGCTTGCTACGGGTATCTCCATGCGCGAATTATGCTGATGGACGACATGGTCACTTGTCGATATCTCATAGTGGGCAGTTGCAAGTCTTTTTATTCTCTGCATCGGGATGTCGATGGCCGAATTGGGTTCTGCAGCACCAACATCCGGAGGCGTGAGTCTGTTTTTGTCTTTGCCGATGCGGTATCCTCGAGTGACGTGGATGAACTACAGTTATACTTCTGGACACACTCCTTGTCATCTCCGAGGTGTAGAAATTTACTTTCCTGGATTGTCGGGTGTAAGTCCGTGATAGTATTGAACGAGCAGAGGTATATTGATCTGATAACAGACTCAAACACCATTGGGACCATAGCATCGGTTGGTAAGACGTTCATAGTCGCCTTATGATGCCAGATTTTACTTTCTGCATAGCATCTATTGACTGGGGATGTGCAGTGCAAGTCATGGCTGCAGTATCCATTGGCTCAGGCCAGACGTTCACCGCAACGAGTGCGCAAACTTTGTGCGTCATTCAAGACACTGATTCAATCAATGAACTCATTCATGATGTCGGTTATCTAGTGGAGTCTACGTTGCAATAGTCCTGTCGCACGCAGTGATATGCTGCTTGGGAACTGCGGTTCTCGCAAGACTGCAAACTGTTTATGTTGTGCTTAACATCTGGTTTGTGCCGAAATCGTGTTGGTGCACTCGAGTTGCTAAATTTCACTGGGTAGTTTGTGTTTCGCCGTCATTATTGGCCTTCCTGCTGCCACTCCAAAGGCAAACATGAACAGCGCAAGCTATGCGCTTGGTAACTTCACAAATCGTCAGTTCATACATTCTAGTGGCGAACCCGACTGATCTCACAATGGTATTTACAGTGAACGGCTGGCCAGATGGCTACGCATTTATTCTAAGTTTCCTTGCACCATCGTGGACCATTGGTATATTCTCACAGGGCGTTGCACGTGTCATCAGTACTAATGTCATGTGAAAGGTTCCTTTGACTCAAGCGTGCATATCAGCGAAGAATCGTCGAATGCTGCCACTGCTGTTCCATGGGCCATTGTAAGCATCTAATTCCGTATTTGTTCAATTGCTGAGTGCATTCTAGGTCAGCGCCATAGGCATCGCAGGCATCCTTGGCTGGGGTGCGTATTTATTCATGTTAGCTTCTCAGACACCGCTTACCGTCTCGCAGCAATCAACGTCTCTCTTGCATTCTGCATGGGCACAGACGTAAACTCCCTGCTCAACAGCCCAGTTGGACAACCCATGGCTGAGATATTCTTCAATAGCTTCGGCCAAAACGGAACGCTTGCATTGTGGTCCTTCGTCGTGCTTGTTCAGTAAGCGGACAGTAGTGCCCTTTGAGCCATGATTAATTAGGTACAGATATATGATGGGCTCGAGCATGGTTCTTGCATCATCCCGCCAAACATTCGCATTTGCCCGTGATGGCGCCCTTCCGTTCTCATCCTACCTCTATCGCATGAACAGTTTCACCAAGACGCCCGTCAACACTGTTTGGTTCGTCGCGGCCTCCTCGATCGTCCTCGGCATGTTGTCGTTCGCGGGCCCGCAAGCTATCAACGCCGTCTTCTCTCTCTCCGTGACGGCGTTATACATCGCATATGCGATCCCAGTCATCGCGCGCTTCGTGTTCAAAAACAACTTCAAGCCTGGTCCGTTCAATTTAGGCATCTTTGTGAGTTAGACAATTTGGTGCTTAAGGATGCGTGTTGATCATTGAGCTGTGGTTTGAAGAGCCTTCCAGTTGCTGTCATTTCGGTGTCGTACATGTTCATTATCAACATCGTGTTTTTCTTCCCGACGACGCCACAAACCGACGTTGCGAACATGAACTATACCGTAGTCGTGCTAGGCGGTATACTCTGTTTGTCCATCATGTGGTACTATTGCCCCGTGTATGGTGGCGTGCATTGGTTCACGGGCCCAGTGTCGAACATTGGGAATGTGAGTGACGAGAACGGGTCGAGTATTCAGGAGTCGGTGGAGAAGAATGTGCATGGGAGTATTAAGGAGGTACCTATTGAGGCTTGATAATAGAAGCGTCCATCATAGAGTTGATTCGCTCAGCCTGTGCACTGAAAGAATGTGAAATGGCGTTTGTTTTACAAAAGGACGAGCAAATCGATGAAATTCTTTTAAGCAGGCGGAGATCGGCACAGATATTTCAATTGTTGCGAGGAGACTGGCACAGCAATTTGAGGCTCAAATGAGAAATGACAACTGCAGCTGCTAGCAATAGCAATGAGTAAATACCAAACACAGGTGGAGTGACGCAAACAAACCGACGGACATCATGCACAAGTTCAGCCTGAGATAATGGTTCAACGCGTACGTACCAAGAGGACCAGCTTGAGAGGTACTACAGTCAGACAAACTTGGTGAACCAATGAACGAAAAGCCTTGTGCTTCAAAATACCAAGGATCTAACGGTCACAGCCTGAACTAAACCATCTCTGGAGATCCGAATGAGTCTGCCCAGAGCCTGTCGCATTCAAGTCCCAGCTAGTGGTAAGCGCCGTCTTTTTGTCTATTCATTTTGAATGTCATTCCTGTCAACGTATGCTCCGGTCGACATGTCGCGGACAGATAAAGCCACTTTGCACGTCCGCGGTCTTCCGAGCTCATTTCGATCGGTATAGATCAGTGTTCATAACTGCCGTCCTTTTGACTTGGGCCGTCCAGCTGACTCTGGATCCTACGAATTATTAGAAGACATGGGGTATGTGAACGGGTCGATGCCAAATGTCCCGACATGCGCATTTGAGTTTGAGGCAAGAATTTCGGAAACAGAGCTCACTCAGGCATGATGCACATTGCAGCGTTCACAACAAATAAAACTCCGACCCAATTCCAATCCAGCCTACTAGCGGCTGGTCCCGGCCAGTCACAACACCTTCGACTTCTTAACAGGTATATACAACGATCTCATATGTTGGGATCTTATCGTCACCTGCTAACTAAATGGGATCATCGATCATCCACCATCATGGGTTCTGTCAAAATTACATGGATCCGATGGTGCCGGGGGGTGCACACCTGCCAGCTATCAGTGTTTCAATACACAACACTGCCCTCGGTATGCAGGTTCTGCCATGTCATACTAGCGGCGTTACACCGGAATGAGTACTATCAGCACGGCCTCCGTCAGTAACGCCAGTTGATAGTCTAGAGTTCCTAGACCCCTGCGGACACAGCTTCATCGCTTCCGCCATTGGTAAATTAGGCCTTAGAGCGTTGAACAGAAAAGTATCCGCATGATGGATGTCGATCTGGGGTCTTTGTATTAATTCCTACTAAAAGTATGATATACATGGAACTGACGAGATTGCGACTTCTCCAAGCCATCCTCGAGCGTCATTTCTCGCCATGGTGTCCATCTCACTGGATACCGCTGCCATAATATCGACAGCGTTGGAAGGGATTTTATATGGTGGGTATCTTAATCAGATCGTCTGTCTGGTGACCGCAAAGCTAGGATTTTCTAGGCTTTTCGGTCCTCATGTTTATCGGCACGATGTGGGCACTCACCTATAAGCATTCCATGCGAGAAGTCAATCGTCCAGTCGCTGCTGCGGCCGTCCTGCTGTTGATATTGAGTACCGCAGTTAGCTCCTCACCTCTTTCATCCGATGTCATCTACTGAAACATTTCTTCAAGCATATAGTCTTGGATATTATTCGGACTGAATACGGACTGGTAACCTATCGCAACACGTACCAAGATGGACCAGCGGCGTACTTCGCAGATGTTTCCCAAGGAATGTATGCGATCAAGAATTCGATTTACGTTCTGCAAACTCTACTTGGTGATGCGGTGGCGGTGGGTTCAACTTTTGATCTGCCAGTTTATCTTTGCTATAGAAATACCTTTTTGGCGACAGATTTATCGTTGTTATGTCGTTTGGCAAGCTGCCTGGGTCATCGTCCTACCGGGCATGCTGTGGTGCGGTGTCGCAGGTTAGGTTATAGTGATCAGAGGGTCGCATTCTCTGATATCACCTTGAAGTTACTGGTGCTCTTTCGGTCTACGGTGATTCTCAAACCAGCGGTACCGGAGTCATCTCCGCCGTAGTGACTATGGAGTGCATGGGAGCGTTCTGTGCTTTGACACTTGCAGCAAATTTGTTGAGTTCGGGTAAGCGCGCTTCTACCCGACCACGATGTCAGATTCTCATGCCAACTCGGATATTTTCAGGATTACTCGCGTATCGCATCTGGAAAATCGAGCGCAATGTCTCTGCCTCTCGCGCTACGAAGGTCATGACCACCAGTATCATGCGCGTTGTAATGGATTCTGCTATTTTGTACACCATAGCGCTCCTCGCTACAGTAACTGGATCCCTCTGCTCGGGCAGTGGACCGTTTCTTCTGATAGATATGGTAATTACACCGACCACAAATATGTTATAAACGGTGTCTGATTTTCGATCCACCAGCTCACGCCGATCATCGCAATTGCCTTCTACATGGTAATTATTCGAATCGCAATCGGTAAAAACACTCACAGTCAGATCTTAACTGTCCGTGGGGGGATGACGAGTGAGACGGAACGAGGGAGCTTGTCGCAATATTCTATGAAGCCTCTGCAGGTCCACGTATCCCGCTCCACGCATACCGATGATGCCCCGGTGTACGGAGTTTGGAATCAGAACCGATCGTCGACACGTAAGGAAGCTTTGGATATGACATCTTGCGACGCATTATCAGCTTAAACTCAATTACTGTTTTCACGGACATAGGCTGTCGGATAACCTTCAGTCAGTTCGAGGCGCGTTTTAGCGAAGAAGGGTCACAGACGATATATGACTCGAATATGTCTTTTTACGATTACTATATGTCCTTCGCTTTCATGAACAATGGTAGCCGCTTCGATGGATCACTACGTGACACTAGTCTTGGTAGGCCGTGAGCTGTCTGATAGTTCGAATTGTCGAGTTCAATGGATTCTTCCTGATTTGTCTCGCTGAAGCGTTCCTCAGTATGAAATTCAGAATCGGAGAAGCATGAAGGGGGCATAGGTGTTTGCCTTGCATATACAGGACGTCAATCACTATCGGGTGTTCCTGAAATCTGGCTTCATCATCAATTTGAAAAATGACACGTACTAGGCGGGCCGCCGCCGAGGTCCGATAAACTTGCCGTTATCAATCGCACCGTATCGTCCAACGACGCGCTCGCAAGTATATGACCAAATATTGGGAGATATTGCATTAATATTGGCTTAGATGTCAATGTGCTTGGACAACGACTCATCTGCTCTCATCACCCTAAGCGCCTTTCCACTTGGGGTCCAAGCTAAGCCACATTGATCCGCCCCTGACGATTGCTGTGTCGATCGATCGGCTAGACTCTGCACTGTGCCTTGAGCGTGTCGATTATCGCACTCATGCTCACACTCCTATTGCCATGATCAAACAAATTATGCTCGGTCTTTGCACTGTGAGAACAAAAGCACGCATGAAAGGTGGCTGGTTCAGTCACCATCTTTTCCATTTTCGTTCCCCATCTTTTGATGGACTCGTCGAATCCAGCTGTGGTCATATCTGGCGAGTGTACCACTGCATCCACCCTTGAGTGGTGTGATGGGTCCGAGGATGTCTCTCCACATACCATGATGCCCTCGCACACCCTTCTTTGGATCCACTCACCGCTCGCTCGCCGTCAAGACTCCAATATACACACCGCGCTGGTCGTGTGCCTCCTCCATTTAACGGCGACTTTGTCCCACGACCTCATTGCGCCGTCATTACTACTTTCTTTCCATCCGGAGACGACGCTACTGCGCACCTACCAGTCGTCGCCCATCTATTCCCCCCATTGAAAGTTCCGTGCTCGCAACGAACTGCAGGTTGAACAAGTCATGATCCACGTGGATGATACCCCAGTCCCAATGAACCTGTCCTTTGAATTCCTTGCAGGGCGTTATGACCAGCGTCTCATATTCTGATGGTTGGTGAAGACGTTATCTCAACTATTGAGTGCAGCACGTCTCAGTCTCCATCATTCAAAATCAAAAATCATCACAGGACTAGTTGCTCGATGATTTGGTGAATTCAGGCCCGGAATTCTGAATTCACTGACAATTTCAGCGTTCTGGGTTGTACGTATGATTTTACATACGATTCGCAACTTACAGGCTCAGCATGGGCTGTGCGTTTATGGTCGATTCTAAATGTCGTGTCAACGTCGACTTGACCTTACGGTCGTTTGTTCGGAAAATTTCTTTCACAAACTTTCGGTTGGGCCTTTGCATGGGAGACGTTCTACACGTTCCCAAACCTCTTCGTGTTTTATCGCTAAATGTCCTCTTTAACCGTTCATTCACAATACTAGGTGTCTAGACCATGGCTACATCCGCGCTCAAATTGACGGTACCAAAAATTTTGGAGCTGGAAAAGACGTCACCGAGATGTACAAAAATTCACTCAATCAATACGTACGATCTGTCTGTCACAAGTTTCCATTCATGCTGGCCTGCATACGAGTAGCAATTGCACACCAAACCGACCGCTCTTAAGCATTAATGATGCAACTGGCACGTCGATTGCATCGCACTGCTATTCGCCATCATTCATTGGCTACATCGACGTGATCAAGTCCTCTCCATTCCCACAGAGGCATGTACTTTGCGCTGCGGGTCCTTGCATCTGGTGGAATACCAAAGACTGGTTCTCGAGCGAGGGAGCGTATGAAGTATTAGTCCTGACTGACTGCATTGAGGTGGTAGAGAATGATATCGAGGGGCAGGTGTGAGAAGTGCTCGTCTAAGACTATGAGCGTTGAGGTATGGAATATAGTTAGTGATGGAGGTTCTGAGTCGGTACCGTCGTCGTCCATTTCCATGTGACATCCGAGTCTGCGTATGCATATGCACAATCCCAGAGCATGAGGGCGTCTACCATCTGACACTCGGGTTTGCGATCTACCATTGGCAATCATGCATATGACTCCGCAGGAAAGTCGAGCTGAGATGATGGACGGTTTTTCCAGTTGTATTCCAAAGGACAGCAGCATTGTACAGGATGATCCTACAAGATCGAATACGCACGTCCATTTATCGCCATTAAACTCTCGAGACATGTAAGTTGGTAATCTGTTTTCAGCTTTTCAAAAGTATGTAAGAGGGCGTAGTTTCTGCAGGAGAATGACACATCCCAATTTGGCACTGGATAAGACCGCGATGGCGATAATGTCTGCGCAAGTAAATCATCTTGCTCCTCGTCGTTGTCGTTAGCATATTCCGGGATCCACCAGTCGGAGGTTGTAAAGAGGCTGCTGCTTCTCGCTATTTCATTAGATCACCGGTGAGATAACGGGCGCTAGCATACAGGTAATGCAACTCATCCTCCTATGCAAAAGCAGTGAATTTTGAGGACACACGGGAACGCTTCGCAGTAAATGGCCACTCGTCTTCCCTAGTGGTTGAGAACTAGCGAATCACGGAATAAAGCTCCGCGGAATGTGGATGGTATGATGCTTGGGCGCTTCAGTTGCACAGCCTATGCTGTGTATAAGCTGTGAAGTGAACACGAGGATAAGGCATATAAAACGCACCAGGAAGCAGTCACTGTATTCAACTCTGACTTGACCATAACCTCCGCTGCCCACCCTTCGTTGCTGTCCTCGTAAGTGATGATTTTGGAATTTGGCAGATGAATGCTGAGATGATGATGCTGCACTCGATAGCTGGAATTCTGGAGCATGGATTTACCTACTACTGTGCCGACAGAGAAATCAAAGATAACACCCAGCCAGAAATTTGAAGGACACACCGATTGGGTCTATGGCGCCATACACCTGCCAGGCGGACAGCGGATCATAACGTGTTCACAAGATGGCTCACTCCGAGTGTGGAACTTGAAGAGCGGAAAACAGATAGGAGAAGACTGGAGAGACGGAGATAGTCCAGTGTGGACTATAGCGTTGTCTCCGGACGGGAAGAAAGTGGTTAGCGGGAGTGCGGATGGTGCAGTGAGGTTGTGGGACATCGACACATGCAAGGTTATCACGAAATGGACGGGGCATACAATGGGAGTGGAGTCTGTCTGCTGGAGCCGAGATGGTCGGAGAGTGTTAAGCGGATCTCGCGATGGGACTGCAAGGCAATGGGACGCAGAGACAATCCCCGAGCCAATCGAAAACATCCTCCCATCAATCAAAACCGGGCACAAACAAGTGTGGACAGTTGTCTATTCACCAGACACGACTTTGATTGCGACTGGTGGAAAGGATGGGCCCTGGACTGAAGACCCCATGGAGCACTCAGTCAAAATCTGGGATGCCAAGACAGGCAAGCTAGTTGCGACTCTCAAGGGACACGCACACGCAGTGACTTGCCTTGCTTGGACCAAGGACCAAAAAACGCTTATCTCCGGGTCAGGCGATTGCTCAATCAGGACATGGAATACAACCAAATGGGAGCAAATTGCGGTACTGGATGAACACACCGATTTTGTCTATGGCATTGCAATATCTCCAAATGACCGCATCCTCGCAAGCGTTTCGCACGACAAGACAGCGCGATTGTGGAACCTCGAAAATGGACAACCCATCACTTCGCCCATCCAGCACGCAGAACCAGTGGACTGCGTGTTGTTTTCCGCAGATGGAAAGTTACTAGCAACTGGCTGCAATGACAAAAACGCGTATTCATGGGATGCTGCTACGATTCTTAGAGAGGCTGGCCTCGACGACCTTCTGTTGGATCCAAAGGTGAGTTAGTCTCATTGTATTCCATTCTCACAACTGAACTCGTTCTGCCAGGCTAAAAAGCCGGCACCCCGTGTATGTGATACATTCATGAAAGATATCTTGTTCAACATATGCATTATAGATCAACGCTGCGCGGCCTCCGATCAAAGTGTATCCGCCCATTAATCGTGTCCCCCAAGGTTTTTTCGATGGAGTTCCACCATCGCATGTATGTCATTACTCTTGCTTCAATTTGATTTTCCCGACCGTGTTCTCAGTCCTCTACACGAAGCCGTCCCCGCTCCTCAGCACTGCCAGGCAGCACATTTCTCGGCCGCCTGTTCAGCCACAGCCCCTCCAATGCCCACGATACGTCACCGTCCTCTCCTCTCGACCGGGCTCGAAATTTTGTGAATCGGCAGAGACAAAGCGGTGAACAGATTGAGTTGCAGGGGCGCAACCCTGCAGTCGTTGAAGTTCCGTATGCAAAGGGCAAACGTGTAAGCTCTTTCTCTTCCGCAGTTCAACTCCGCCTAATATCACGCAGAGAAATGCTTCAGCGGGGGAGATTCGGAAAAGACCGTTGGCCTGGCAGAAGCCCACTGCAGGCAGCTCACGGCCTGTCAAGCCCAATGCCATGCAGCAATCTGGTACGGCAACTCAGACCCAGCCATCTTTGCAACCCCAGCCAGCTGCCTCTAATTCGTCTGCCACACCTGCTGTCGGTGATAATGCAGCAACTACAAGTTCGACGCCCTCACGTCCTGATGTCATGCTCAGACAGGCTGGACCCTGGACTCGATTCTGGCTCTTCATTGGATGTCTGTCTCCTGAATACCAGGATGGTCGTCATTAGTCCACGATTTCCTTGTCCCTACCATGTGCCTTTAGAATATTACACCTTCCGTTGACAAGGTCCACCTCCCTGCTATGTTTCGAGCTGTTACTCTTTATAACACACGCTAAGCTATGGACTGGATTGGACGTCTGTGATAATGACGGATCTTCGAATGATTTAATATTCGCTTACTCCTCCATTTGTAGTTATCGCCTTGGGGTATCTGCGTGGACGATAGGACGATGATTAATGAGACGTCTGGTGGATTGGTAGGAGTCCTACTTCGATGTAGCATCGCAGAAACGAACTTGGGTGATTCATACCCTCACCCTGGATTAGCGTGTGATGTGTTTGTCCTATCTGACTGAAGCGGAAGTATTGTGGTGGAGACCGATATTGGGTGGCAGCTGTGAGAGTGCTTGTCTAGAACCTTGCGGGTGAGGGAGCGTTGAGGAATGGAGTGATGTTGGTGGAAACCTTTTATTCATGATATTTGTAGTCTACTGGATGTCTGCCATGGCGGTCAGATTGACGGTACCAAGGACTTTGGAGCTGGACACAGATATTCGTACGAAAAGTCCACTCAATAAATACGTACGATCTGTCTATCTCAAGCTTCTCATACTGACTTGTATACGAGTAGCAATTGCACACCAAACTGGCTGCTCTTAAACATTAACGATACAACTGGCACGTCGATTGCATCGCACCGCTGTTCGCCATCATTCATTGGCCACATCGACGTGATCGAGTCTTCTTCATCCGCAAACAGGCACGTACTTTGCGCTGCGCTTGAGTGTCCTTGCATCTGGTGGAATACCAAAGACTGGTTCTCGAGCGAGGGAGCGTATGAAGTATTAGTCCTGACTGACTGCATTGAGGTGGTGGAGAATGATATTGAGGGGCAGGTGTGAGAAGTGCTCGTCTAAGACTATGAGCGTTGAGGTATGGAATATAGTTAGTGATGGAGGTATGAGTCGGTACCGTCGTCCATTTCCATGCGGCATCCGAGTCTGCGTATGCATATGCACAGTCCCAGAGCATGAGGGCGTCTGCCATCTGACACTCAGGTTTGCGATCTACCATTGGCAATCATGCATATGACTCCGCAGGAAAGTCGAGCTGAGATGATGGACGGTTTTTCCAGTTGTATTCCAAAGGACAGCAGCATTGTACAGGATGATCCTACAAGATCGAATACGCACGTCCATTTATCGCCATTGGACTCTCGAGACATGTAAGTTGGTAACCTGTTTTCAGCTTTTCAAAAGTATGTAAGAGGGCGTGATTTCTGCAGGAGAATGACACATCCCAATTTGGCACTGGATAAGACCGCGATGGCGATAATGTCTGCGCAAGTAAACCGTTTTGTCCCTCGTCGTTGTCATTAGCATGTCCCGGGATCCACCAGTCGGAAGTTGTAAAGAGGCTGCTGCTTCTCGCTATTTCGTTAGATCACCGGTGAGATAACGGGCGCTAACATACAAGTAATGCAACTCATCCTCCTATGCAAAAGTAGTGAATTTTAAGGACACACGGGAACGCTTCGCAGTAAATG